>JAYMFT010408562.1:0-18402 GCA_038088735.1 Panulirus argus | reverse complement strand
TATATATATATATATATATATATATATATATATATATATATATATATATATATATATATATATATATATAAACATGTATTTTCCAAGTCATCGAGTTTCTTGGGGCAACATATGATGCTCCTTCTCATATCCAAATGATTCTTTTGTAAAGCTATCTGTAGAAGTGACACTCTCCTCGTGTAGTTTTGCCTACGTCGAGCTTTGATAGCGGTCAGCTGGACATCATCGTTCGGTCGTTAGTCTCCAGTCAGACTTAAAGCATCCGACTCTTGAATTGCAGGAAATTTGGCGTGATGTATGACCGTCTCCGAGCAGAGAACCTCCGACATTCTTTTTTTTTATTAAGTGTGGCGACACACAATATAGCCTTACAGCAAGCACTCCTCGTGCATTTCTAGATGATATTGTCTTCCTCTTCTTGTCTAAGTGTGGAGAAACCAGCGTGACACAGGACCTTCTCTAAGGCGCGAGTGCAGCAGCGTGACTGGTCGGTGGACAGTGATGAGTACCGCCCTCAGGGGTGGGCGGGTTTCGTTGGGGGGGGGGGGGGGGGTTGAGGTGAGGGAGTGACTCGCTGTCATTAACTGATAAATCCTCACGAGTTTCCCCTCATAAATAGCTGATAAACAAGGCCCTTATTACTCGTATCATGGCTAAGTGACAGTCATAACATGGGCGACCACAATTTCTCGGCTGCAGTGACTGGCGCCCCCAACGCAGTGACCGCAAAGGCAGCATAAAAATCGTGAGAAGTTCCGTGTACGACGTAATCTCCCGGGGTGGGTCTTGCTCCGGCAGAGTCGGACTGTTTCGGTCAGCAGTGGTCCTCGCTTGAGATCGCCACGGGGCTGGAAGCGACTGTCAACAGCTCAGTTCTCAAGAAGACGGGATGTTGCTTCCATGTATATGATATATTTACATGCGTGGTAGATAGATGATGAAGACACCTTGTGGATTGTGTGTGTATGTGTGTGTGGCCGGGTTTATGCAGCGTCTCCCCCGGCGCCATAAAGTTTCCGGAGCGCAGAAGTGGGAGGGTGGGGTGAGAGGGTGTTCTTACCTCCGCCTCGCGAGGAGAGTAGCAGTGAAAATTCACTTGGGGATTTTGCGTCATGGTGCAGCCACTCCATCATGGATCGTTATTACTGTAATTATCATTGGATGGAGCGGTTCCGCCCCTGTTGCCGGGCCAGGTCTTTGGGAATAACAGTCGTATCCAATGAGTAACTCGAATTAACGCAGCTTTCCGTCGTCTTCTTGACAATGAGACTGCACTACACTTTTATTGTTTGACGGCACCGCTGGTCTGGTCTACCCGTACACGTACACGGGACACCCGAATTGGCTGATGATGGTTGTCACTCCTTATTCTAAAGCAGTAGTATTGATTAGGACAGTAGTGAGGGGTCAGCGAGGGCAATGGGTTTTTCCGATCGGGTCGCAATAATGTCGCCTCTGTACATATATCTCTAGATTTGTCACCAAAATTACCTTTAATTTTTATACTTCATATGCCATATTCGATGACCAGGGTACAGTGTCCGCAGAAAAAGAAAAAAGGTTCTTTTCCCCACCCACCCACCCACCATACATTTTCAGTGGCGATGGACGTGGAATTGGCAGGGCTCCTGAAGTATCCTCGGTCCATGTACTGGATCCACATGGTTTTGATCACGTGGATGACGCAAGGCACTGATGAGGTGTTGGAATAAGCAGCCGCCTGATCGTGTGTTCTGAGCGCCCATTGCGCCTAAAAATATCAAGTGTACCCACATTTTCTTGCTTCCAGGCGAGAATTCCGGCTTTCTACTCCTTAGAAAGGTGAGAGCCAACGATCTTGAAGCACAGGTGAAAGAAATACATCAACCAGAAGCGAGATTCCCTATATGAAGTGGCACTAGGAAGAGCAAAGAAAAGACGTCCTTTCCTCATGATAGCCTGAGGCACACTGAGGTGGGTTGCTGGTACAGTGGTACTCACCCCATTTGCAACACTAGTCTCAGCGACCAGATATACGATAATTTCACCCTGAGAGCGCAATATGCTTGTACCCACAATAAACCGTAGACATGAAAATATCAGGGGGTTGGCTAGTGTTTATTGCGGACACTGTATGTTTAATGTACGTACGATTAGTGTTACAATCTCTATTATCTGATTACTTTTTTCCTCTCTTCCGGGCCGCAGGAGAGACAAGTGAGGACAACATGCGGGCCGCGCAGTGAATACCACTGTAGTAAACCTTGCTGTTGTGAGGCAATGATGGCAGTGACCCTCTCAACATTTAGG
This sequence comes from Panulirus argus, assembly GCA_038088735.1. Lineage (NCBI taxonomy): Eukaryota > Metazoa > Arthropoda > Malacostraca > Decapoda > Palinuridae > Panulirus > Panulirus argus. Next base: position 16,113 of record JAYMFT010408562.1, on the reverse strand, counting down.
CCTAATTTCAGTTACGTAATTACTGCTTTATTGCAGTTGTTGTGTGGATAAACGCTGCTGATATTTTCTCGTGCTGATTTTATATTTACTTGTTTCCCAATGTTTGTTCAGAGTTTAAGAGTTCTGGGACTTTCCCTGTGGTGTACAGGAGGAAGTAGAAAATATGTTGATAATCATTTAAAGATGGATGAGAGGTGTTACCGGGCTCCGCCTGCTTGAGGTTACACCGCGCGTGAAAAGTCATACTTGGCGGGGCTGTATAACTGGGAGTACAGTCTCGTCAAAGACCTTGTCACTCTAGAGGAGTCGACATTTTCCTGTTATTAGAAGTAGTGCAACCTTGGGCTGCAGAATCCTTCAGAAAGGTCCTTGGTAACACCAGGACTCTCTCTTAGATACTGGTCCTGGTGTCATTGTAAATATGGTGGATGAGAGGCTTTTAGTTTAATTCCATCCCTTGCACCCGTGCCACCTTCATCTTTCGTTCATGATACTGTATTTTTTAACCCAATGGTGTCGCAGGTTTAATGTGAGCGAAAGATCTGTTAGTTTCTTTTGTCAAGATATTTAACGATTATTATAAATCTACAGTATTTTGTTGCTGTTGTTTAGAAAAGCAGATTAGAGGTGTGCCGTTTTTTATGGTTTTTAAGAAGAATTCGTTCATTTTGTAGCGAATATCACAGTGCATCAAGAACTGTTGGTCAGCTTTTGAGACTTTTTAATTATGTTGCTTAGAAAACTATAGGCAACGACATAGCTTTTGTACAGTATGTAGGGGACACAGTAAAAGAGCTGCGCGAAGCTTCCAATATTTTCTGTACACCGAAAAAAAAGAAAAATCAAAAGTTGTCAAAAGTTTTCGTGGCCCTAAAATATCAAGCCTAAAATTAACAAAATCTTTTGAAAGACCATTAAAACTGCGTGATTCAAGTTCACATTATTAACCACTTCCAGAAAAGAAAAAACATGTTACCATAACCTGTCTACAGGTGGTAATACAAGAAACACTTTAAGATCTTTCTGTACTCCTCAACATTGCCACGAACGCCATTGAACTCATATATATGCATGTTCGTAGCCAAGATGTCCCTTGTGATGTAAACTTTGATCCACCCTCGAGTACTCATGATAATTGGCAGCTGTTTTTCCCGAGTTAGAAAGACCAGAACGTAATTAGATGCAAGCTGATATTTCTCGTTATGAATATTTTAGGATTAGACAGAGCTCTGGTATTTCAGAATACATGATAAAAGGTTTTGAACACCTACAGCTGTAGAATTTTGGATCGTTTGATTATATATTTTATCTTCGAAAGAATTACATAATTTTCGAATATGAAAAGACTGAACAGTGTTTTAGAACAACAACACCTGAAACTGTCCGACATCTGCTAGCAGTATGGGAAACTGGAAAAAAAAAAAAAGTTTAGGTGTTTGAGCAACCGGATTCCATCCTCTCCATGTGTTAATCACCTCTCCAGTGAAAAAGCAACTGAACTTGTTAATAAACACTTCACCAACATCTGCCAGAGACTTATCCACCTTAACACCGCCTTCCTTCCTTCCAGCTCTAACATAACAATCCCTGGCTCTACCCGACAGATGAAACTCCAGAAGGAGTTCTCCTCCTGAGTTAGTGCAAACTCCCTCTGCTCTAGCATCAGTGCCTCCCTCCATCACTCAAAATACACCGCTGATTGGAGACCGCGCATCTCCCCAGTGAGACCACAGTGGCACAGTACCCCGATCCCCACCTCACTCCGTGAATGTTGCGTATGTAATTAAGATTACGCAGACATTGAAAGTTCCGTAGACCCTCGGTAGTTTCGTAATATGAAGACCCCCTCTACCACCCCACTGCCTCTTTAGCTTCTCAGGCTCTGTCACTCGTAGCCTAGAGGAAGGCAAGACCCGTGTGATTCTCGCCTTCGTTTGACTTAACCAAAACTTTCGACCTAGTCAGCCATAATGTAATCAACCTTGAGCTGCTGCTGCGCCAAAGTCTCGTTCCACGGCTCTCAGATTTTCCCTCAGCGAGCGTCGTCAGTCAAGCTCCGTGCTTCCGAGACGCCATCTTGCACGTTCCAGCTGCTCCCATCTGTGGCGTCCCACATGACATAAACACGTGTTTCCTCTCTCTCGTAAAGCGTCATCGTGATGGATGATGCACCGGCTCGAGTGAAATACAGGCGACGATTCTGCCGTAGTTGTCAGTTCTGATAACAAGTTCCTCCTCGACTACTTCATCCTTCAGAAGTCCCTTATCAGCTACAGGTTGGCCCATTCCACACACCACATTACCCTAGACTCACGGTACCAGAACATCCTAAAAACACGCACATTCAGCCTTTCGTCTGTAATTTTCGATTCGTCTTTGAGGTGTTTTCATATCAAAGACTCCACCAACATGAAGGGCGGGAGCCAGACCGCAGGAGTAAGATACGCACAAGGCTCTTATAGATAACTTTAAACTCCGGTGTTGGTGAAACCATACCAGAAGGGCTTCTGAATGGTCTCTTTGTCTCAGGGAGCGCCTGTCATGATCTTAAGCCGGTTATTGCTGGTTTTCTATCCTCCTCATCAAGTGAGTGATGACAAACGCAAAAAGATTATGGATCCACTGGCCTGTTTGCGGGTGCTTACGGTGATTTCTCCCGGATTTTCATATTTACTGAGAAGTGATATCGGAAGTGGTATTATATATATATATATATATATATATATATATATATATATATATATATATATATATATATATATATATAAACTCGATGACTTGTAGGTAACAGGCCCTCTGAAACGCCGTGGAAAAGGGTAACATAAGTGACTTTAGTTGTTATAATTAGGAGGGTTTAGTCAGCTGACGTCCAGGTGTCGTCAGCTGATGTTGTTTACATAACATCAGCTGATATGTGTGTTCTTATTGTTCAGAAGTCAGCTGATTTTGTTTTCCTGTCGCTTGTAGAATTTGATGCTAAGATAGGGTTAGATGATAATGTTTATAACCCCTTTAACGCTACATTATATATACCCTTGCCCAAGGTGGTTACCCATTTTATCAACCAACCCTTAAGGGAGGATGAACAGCTGGGTTGCCTATGGATAGGCTGCTGCACCCAGGATTCGAACTTAGTCGCGGTCATTTGAATCTCTTGATATGTCACATGACACTTTTTACATTCAGTTGGCCCTGGGGTGTTTACATCCAATCGGTCATTACCGATGACGTTAATGTTCTTCACTCTGGTACGACTTTCTCTTGTTTGAAACGTATTAGATATTTACGCTGACGTTTACCTCAATCGATGGGTGAAGCTTCAATCACCGTCTTGTATAACGTACCTCTGCTGAACTGCTCGATTCTTTCTCCTATTTTTTTGTGCTATAAGGATCTGTATTAAATGAGGTTTAGCCCTTTAAGGACGACGGTGTGACCCTTAGGTCACAGGTCGCGAGGTCGGGGGGACACGTCTCCATTTCGAAGAGTCACATCGTTGTGCTCTAGGGTCGGAACCATCGTACATTTGGAGTTAAACAGCGGACGATTATTATCAGCTTTGTTTTAACCTCAGCTGAATATACGATCGCGTCGCATTCATTTACTGCATTCGTGAAATACACTTTTATGTCATGTGTCGTACTCACGGATTTAACCGAGCTGATTAAAGGGACGGAAACATACCACATAACGTTGAAGACGAGAATGGTTGGTGAGGTATGTCGTTAATGTTGAATGGCAAGTACGAGGTTACTACCTTGGCCATGGGCAGGCAAGACAGTGGGGGAGGTGGAACTCGAGGGTGGGGCGCCTCTCGCAGGCCGACGCGGGTCCGTCGTGGATCGTGTGGTGTTGGTGGAGGGCGGCGCCGCTTGAGGGCACAGCACACCCGTGACCGGACCCTTCCTCGCTTCGTAAGGACAAAACACTTTTGTCATCAGGTTCGTTATGTGTATGGAAATTGCACATCACAAAAGAAGGGATTGTATTTCGACCACTGTCGTCAGACACACGTATTTACTTCAGTTAATGATAATGCTTATGTATACCGTGTACTGCGTATGATCTTTGCCTGTGGGGAAGGATGTACTGTTGCCGTAGATGTAGAAATTGACTGTTACGTCTAAGTTCATTATGTCTTGCATTTGATTCGTCTTGAACGTAGTCACGTGTAGGTATAGATCCCTGAACCTTTGCCATATACAGTCTCGTTTGTGGTCTCCCGTAACGACCCCGAAGTGGCGTGTCCATATGTAAGTATTTTTATCGCACGCGTTAATCATGCACCAGCTAATTAGTTGTACTTGGAAGGGTGGGCCAGTGTGCGGGCGGGCGGGCGTGAGGCCACAATGACTTGGCTGCCTTGTTAAGATGCTTAGCTAAGATTAATTAGTGAAACAGGTGGTGACGTCCGTATTAAAAACTTGGCACGTCGAGCCGCCACCTCACCTCGTTGTGCACACCCTCCGCCTGTGCGGCCCCTCCTGAGGCCACCGGCGCTCGTGTCGAGGGCGTGCGCACGTCTGTTCTGTATCTCAGACTTTGTTTTGCGCTCACGCACGAGTGTATCTTTGGATAGACGGTGACGGATCAGTGCAGCGGGCGTTGTTACCAAATGGCTGGTGTTGTAATGAAGGGAGGTGTGGCGGCAGAGAGGTGGTGGCGGTGGTGGTGGTGGTGGTATGTGTGGAGGTGTGGTACATGTGGTACCTCTTGTGACCGGCTCAAAAGCTCGTCACCCCCTCTATTAACGTCCGACATAAGCTCTTGTTAAGGGCAAGCTGAGTTAAAAGCAACTTTACACTGACTTTTGTCACCTGTTTATGATAGTGGGGTGCTGGGCGGCCGTTGCCTCAGAGCGCCGAGGTGGTATTTTTAAGGAGTGCTCAGAGTGAATGATAATTAGCTCGATTTACGACATCCTCCGCGCCGATATGCATAAACGACGCGCAGCCGTATTTAAGACTGACGTTCCGGTATGATTAGGAATTGGGCAATTCGGTCGTGATTGTAGGAGACGACGGTTAGATTCAGCGAGCTGTAACACAGTTTTCAGATGAATTGATGCTGCTGGAGACTTATCCTGTTGTTTGACGTCCTCGACGACCCCGGCACTGCGCTCCGCGCCATGACGACTGCCACCACAACCACCACCCATGATGACAACTGACGCTCCACCACCACCACCACCGCCTCATTATTATTACTCTGTCGCACATTTACTACACAAATAGAACTCTTCCTCCTCCTCCTTCCACAACAACCACCATCACAGTATTACCCCTTCCCGCCAAAACTACCCTTTCACTATCATCACTACATTGCCACTACCCCTTCCCTTCCATCCAACGTCAGCACCTCACCGCCTCCCCCTCCTCACCATCACAGCCACTAATTACCACTACCTCCACCTTCCCACAACAGTCACGCACTCCGCCACCCATCACCACCGCCATACTACCCACCACCACCACCACCACCACATTTCTACACCCCTCCTCCAACCAACCTTCACCCGTCCCACAACCACGGGTACAACCACACACACACACAGACACACACACACACACACACACACACACACACACAAGGAAACAGGTCCTCCCAATTTTGCGATAATCTCTATCACGAAAATTAGTCGGCCTCAACCCTAAACAGAACCTATATCTTAATTAGGCAGGTTCGGACCCTTGCTCCGCCCTCCTCTCGCTCCGGCCGGCAACGCGGCCGACCCGGCTGACGTGCTATAGATAAGGGGCCGTATATTTGGTGTAAAATACAGCACGAGATAGCATAACCAGGCCGAGGCGAGCGGGTCTATCCTCTCCCCAACATCAACAACAACAAAAAAAATGATGATAGTCGGTTTTTCGCGATGCGGCGTCGCCGATTGTTTGCGTTTGGTTGTTTGTGTGTTCCTCTTGGCCAAATGATATTTAAAGATTCACCAGGGCTTTTTTCAGTCTGGCGCGGGCCCCCTTGTCTTTACATGGCCCGTCCCCATCCCCATTGCCTCGTGTCTGGCCGAAGAACTCCTCGTTTCTTAAGGTTTCTATGGTCTGAATGTGTGTGTGTGTGTGTGTGTGTGTGTGTGTGTGTGTGTGTGTATGTGCGTGTGTATGTATGTATGTAAACTCTATTGTGGCTTTCAGAAAAATGGGTATGGATGGATGTTTGTGTGTTTATGTGTATGTGTGTGTATGCAAGTGAGCATGGTTGCGTATTTACCAGTTGACGACCCTTTGAGCACGATGATACGACCCATGAGCACGACGGTCCGACCTTGGAGCACGTCGGTACGGACTGCAAGGATGGTATTGAGAAGCACTTGACACAACTACATGCTCTCCGCATCTATCCACCCACAACCTTAAGGTCAACTCTCTCTCTCTCTCTCTCTCTCTCTCTCTCTCTCTCTCTCTCTCTCTCTCTCTCTCCACAAGAACATCACATTCGCAACTCCAGACAGCAACTGGAACCCGCTCATCGTAACACCTTAACCAGCAACAACAACAACAACAGACCATCATCATCATCATCGACAACAACAACAACAACAACAACAACAACAACCAGCCACAACAACAAGACCCCCTGCCAGCAGCAGCAGCAGCAGCGGCATCGCTCATGAACAGCTCCGGGAGATATGGGGCAAATTAAACAAGCATTTCCTCTGTCCTTACCCCCACACCCCACCTCTCTGCGGCCTGTTTAACCCACGGTGGGCCGTCCCTGCGGTGCCGTGGGCGGAATATAGCGGGACAAGGGGTGGGTCAGGGGCGTGTTCGGGGGTGGGCAGGAGGTGGGCAGGAGACACATTTAGCCGTTGTGGTTGACACTGACTAAGACAGGCTGGACCGTAGATGAGGATGGGGCCTGTGATTACCTGGGAGTCCCCACCAGACGGCGCTGGGAGTAGAGCCTCCCTCCTGGAGTACAGGGGGTTAGTCAGGTAACGGATGACCGACTGGTGGAGGCTATCTGCAGGAGGACAGGAGGTGGGACTACATTATAAGACCAGATAACTGAAGACCTGGTGGTCTCTGAGGGGGTAATTGCTGGAGAACGATACTTAAGGGTGTCCATTATAAAACCAAAAGGAGCCCTGATGGTCTGTGACGAGGTTGTCTCCTGGAGGAAAGTAATCATATCCTAAATTCCTGATCCTTATAGAGAGAGATGAGGATGTGGAAGCATCATGCTTCATGTAGAGTAGGAGCGGGGACTGGTAGAACGTAGAGTTGCATTTTAGAGGTCCAGAATGGAAAGTCATCGCTGCTTCAGTATAACTTTTCTGTTCTTAACGAAACGAGTCATTGCATAGAAATCCTTTTATCGTTAAAGAACTCCACCTATGGTTTACGTGACTGAAAAGAAAGTTGATTTAATGAGCTCAGACCCCGTAGAAAACTATATGGTCTTCATAAAGTACTGGAAATTAGGTGATTGTAGTGCTTGATTTACCTGTCTCACGACTAATGAAGTGCCTGAATGAGGCATTACCTAAGGTGCTGTGGCCGCTGGGTCCCTCCCCGTGAGCAGGCGGGAATTCCTGGAGTCTGAGAATCTAAGAAAACTCCCAAGGTTTGTGAGGGATCTCTAGAACACGTAAAATCAGTGTTAAGGATGCAAGGAAACTCCTGATTAAGGGAAGGTAACTCTCTCTAAGATAATTCGAGAGCACTCTTAAGGGTTTGAGATGTTCTCTGAGGAGGTTAGGGAACTCATAAGACGGCGGGGGGGAGAACTGCTGGAGGTGCGAGGGACCTCATGACGGGGTAAGGAAGTTCATGAACGTACTTCAGGACACAATTAGATGTTCCTCGAGCTTCTCATTAAATAGAAGGAAAAGAAATCAAGGAGGCACCTGAGCTGCTCTTCTGAAGAAGAAATGCTCAGAATTGAGGAAGAGTGCGAGCGGTGCGCGGTGGTGGGAGCAGCGCGTACCACCAAGACCTCTGCGGGGTGGTGGGAGCATTGCAGACCATCAAGAACTCTTCTTGGTGGTGGGAGCAGCGTAGACCATTTAGAGTTCTGCATGGTGGTGGGAGCAGCGCAGACCACATGAGCTCTGCGGGATGGTGGGAGCAGCGCGGACCACCAAAATCTTGGTTCTTTGCTTGATCTTGGAAGCTGTAGTGGAGTCCATGTTAAGTCCAGTTCACTGTAGGCAGAGGCGTTCCTTGTTTTGATGGGAAGAAAATGACCACGTGTACTGCTGCCCACACCACGGTCACGTCTACGTATATATATATAGACATGATTATATAAGATGTACGTATGTATCGGTGTTACCGGACTGCGCTTGCTCGAGCTAACACCTCGAATGAAAAGTCACCTTTAGCAGGGCTGCATCACTGGGAGTATAGTCTCGTCAAAAACTTCTCACTCCAAAGGAGTCTACATTCCCCTGCTTCTGGAGATAGGGCAGCCCTGAGCTGCAAGAGCCCTTAGAAAGGTCCTGGGTAACACCAAGACTCTTTTAATAGAAATTGGTTCAGGGGCAAATATAGATAGATAGATAAATATATATTCTCTGTGTGTATGTGTGTAAGCACGTTTACACACACACACACACGCACACACACACACACACACACACACACACACACACACACACACACACACACACGTACATGACACAGGTATCGGCGTGGTACTTAACGTTCCCATGCATAAGGATTAGCGTCTGGTGTACGGTTGTCGAAGGACAGCTTGCGAATTTGCCTTTGGCGAGTGATTCCACACCAGACCAATAGTAACGCATCTCTTTACTGGGGCAGACTCGAAGCTGAAGAGTTTACGGGACGAAAATAGAATTTCTTTACTAAATTAAGGAGGTAAAGATATAAAGATGTAAGTGAATTATTATTCTCAAGTATTTTCCTTGTCTGTGTAGGGTAACGACGGCAAAGTGAAACCAGAACTAACGTTCATTTGAACATAGAAACGAAGAACAGTATCGCAGGTAGGGAGAGGCGGCTGAGATTTGAGAGGCTGTGGTGGAGACTCCGAGCTGGTTTTATAGGAATCCTTAAAGGAACCTAAAAGTTTTCAGCTTTCGGTTATAAGTGAAGAACAGACACCGCTGGTAATGCAGTCCTATTCATTCTTCAGTAAGAGTGAAAAAAAAAAAGACCGCCGCCATTAACAATATGTTATAACTCCATAGAAGCTGAACCATTCTCTTGGAAATATACGTGTTTATCCTTCCCTATTCCTCGCCAGTCTTAGGCGTAACGTTTCTGCCAGTCTCTTCTCACTCTTTCTCTGTCTCTCTCTCTCTCTCCCTCCCTCACTGTCCCAGCTCTCCTCTCCCTCCCCCGCCCACCCACTCACCCACTTTACCTACAGTTTCCAATGCCATTGTTTCTTTGTGCGGCCGCCCCGCTCACTACTACTCGTTATCCCCCGATTGTTTCCCGTGGCAGGTTCCTCCCCCTCCGACAATCGCCGCTCGCAGTATTCTTGCCCCGCTCGAGTGTTTTCTTGCGGTAGACCGCGGGACTTCACCAACAATTAAAGCCACATTCTCGGGGCGCTGGGGGTCTCTCTCTCCCTCTCCCTCTCTTTCTGTCTGTCCCATGAATGCCGAGGGATCTGCTCTCTCTCTCTCTCCCTCTCTCTCTCTCTCTCTCTCTCGCCTAACCCAGTTCCATGTCTATTTTTCTTCTTTTTGTCCTTTCGAGTTTCTTAACGATTTCAAAATCATTATTTCTGATTCACGGGTTACTTTACTTTATGTATAGGATTGTATTTTACTCTTTTCTTGTTTTAGGATATGTCTCCTTGGGCTCCCCTCAGCTTCCACATCTTCTTTACCTTGCGATTGGACATTGTTTTCTGTGCCTTGATTCTTTGTATGCTTTGTGTTTGTGTTAATAGACGAGTTACTTCCCGTCTGTATTTGATTGGCATTCTGTGGCCTTTCTCGTCGCCACGTTAGAACAATATGCAGCTTCGGTCTTCAGGAGTATTACTTTTACCCCCATCTTGGTCAAAGGCCGTATGAATAATGGTGATCTTAGAATTATCTTGAACATCTGAAGAAGGTGTTGGAGATCTTCCAATTGGTTTGTTATAACTTGACGGTGACGGTCTTAATGGCCCTGGTAGATGGTAACCCAAAAGCCCCAATATCCAACCAACTTACCTTCTTGTGCTCTTAGAACATAATTCAAGAAAGGGTTCTATGCTCATATTACTGATTTTTTTTTTATCTTAATGTAATTCTTTGGATTTCCTTTCTGTAACTCTCCTATTTTTCAGAAGATTTCTTTGTGTTTTAAAAGGCTTTATGTCACCACAGTGTTTCTGTGGCAGTGCTGGGGAAGGGTACATAGCACGTGGAGGCGAGTATAGAGCATACATTGGGTGTCTTTGCGGTTCTTCGTCTTTCCATACATATGACTGTTGGTTTCTACTCCTTCTCCTTTACCCTATGGTTTCTCTGTTACTCATGGTGTCGTCTGTCCTTCCCACGTGTCATCTTCCAGGCTTTCTGCCCGTCCTCTACGTTTTCTATATGGTTTCTGCCTCTTCTTCACGTTTCTTCAGCGTGTCCATCCTGTCTCAGGGTTTTCTTCGTAGATTCCTTTCCATTAGTACTTTCTTCGTTTTTTCTCTTCCCTTTCTCTACGTTTCCTTTTCACTTTCCATCCCTTCTTCACTGTTTTCTTTTTTTTGGATTTCTTTCCTTTTCCACTAATCATCGCCCTTTCCATCACTTTTCTACCTTTTCTTCCTCTCGTTTCGCTTCCTTCGTGATATTCTTTACTTCTCCACATTCATTGGTGGCTTCCATCCCCTTATGTTACCTTTAGATTTCATTTCCTTCACCCCTCTTCATCATAGCTTCTCTCCTGTGCTTACGTTTCTCTGTTCTTACTCTCCCTTGCTTTCGTTTCCTTGTTAGTTTTCTCCCCAGGCTATTGTTTCCTCGCTTCTTCTGGGATTGTAGAAGATGGTGCCAACTCCCTTCTGCACGTGCTAACTAGGGCTTCAAGCACAGGCACCAAAAGACAGGCATCTCGACTCAAGCACGCACCTCAGCCCCTGGTCATAAGCGCGTGGAGTCACTTCACACACCAGGTACACCCACCCCAGGACACGCACGCACGCACGCACACGCGTACATACGCTCAGAGAGACCCATAATCTACGCATCAGGAAGCAAGCATGGAGTACCGACGACCACCTTATCGGCCCGCACGTTAGAGACAGGTTTTCCCAAGGTAGTGGGTAAGGAGGTGCCATTTGTTCTACTATTTATAGTGGTGAATGAGGAGGAGCCTTCTGTTTTACTAGTCTTTCTCCTTCAGTATTGATGGATGGGGATAAACACTGTGCTTTGCTATCCTGTTTCCATTTTTTGTGATGGGTTGGGTGGAGCACTTTACTTTACTATCCTGTCTCGATGTATAGTGGTGGGTGGGGAGAAACTCCCTGCTTTACTAGCCTGTTTCCATATTTCCACCTTTAGTGGTGAATAGGGTGAAGCCCTCTACTTTACTATCCTGTCCTCTTCTATAGTGATGGGTGAGAAGGAACTCTATGTTTTACTGTCTTGTCTTCATCTTATAATGGTGGATGGAGAGGAGCCCCCGTCTTTACTGGCCTGTCTCCATCTATAGTGGTAGGTAAAGAGGAACTCTCTACTTTACTATCCTGCCTCCATCTTAGTAGTGGGTGGATGGAGCCCTCTGCTTTACTATCCTGCCCTCATCTATAGTGGTGGGTAGGTGAAGCCCTCACCTTTATTAGCCTGTCTCCATCTATAGTGGTGGGTAGATGGAGTCCTCTCCCTTACTACCCTGTCTTTCTTAGCTTCCTCCTCAGAATTTATCTCATGTTTAATCAATGACATGTGTATTAACTATTAGTTCCCTGAGCGACGGGACGGCAAAGAAGGGAAAAAAGTAATCTATATTTATGATAAACGTCACTTGTAATCTTAGCAGACATGGAAAGGGATTACTTCAACTGATTGAGAGTTTGAGAAAGAACACATCAAGAAAGAGACATGCTGCCAGTGTGAATATTACTGGACACTGACTGCGCTATGCGGTGTACGAAGTCTTGTTAAGTTGGTGACGAAGTTCGTATCATCCTCTGCGAGAGAGAGAGAGAGAGAGAGAGAGAGAGAGAGAGAGAGCTAAGAGAGTGCAAATTAATTTGGTTGTCACTGAAATGCTACGCTCATTTCCATCAATTTTCAAAGCGATTTGATCGACTTATTTGGGCTTGCCAGTGACCTGTGAAAGTGCTAAAAGTTCGTTTTACGGTCGTCATATTATTCATCAATTTACCCTGGTGATAAAGATGCTCTAGCTGGCTACAGCGGTTGGTTCGTACCCTCAAGAAGCCTTACGTAAGGCACGATCCTCGGGCACGACGGGTACGATTTGGGCATTGACGGTGTGGCCTTAGACCTGACCCTCCTCTGAGCGGAATCACAGGTTAGAACACCGTACTCGAGGGGTCGTTCGTGCCGTCATACTCAAAGCCTCATACCACCCCGCCGCGATCAAGCGTCGTGCCATTCCTACGAGCTTCGTGCACGATGCACCGCGTCGAAGGTCTTATCCAGGTACTTCCTGCATGATTTCCGACTCTGGCTGTTGAGGTACGAAGGGCGCGGGACACACACGAGGTGCGCTTTAGTGTTTTAGTCAGACTGTGTTTCTGTTCGGCGATGTTCAGGACGTGAGTACAGCACCTGAGTGCTAGCTTCGCATGAGTCGGAAGGGAGTTACCCCATGAGTACGACGTGGTGGGTTCGCATGAGACGGGGGGAGAAGGGGGGGTGGAAGTACCCCATGAGTACGGCGGAGAGACCCCTGTGTATGTATGATGGCTTTGACCAGTTCGTTATACTCGCAGGTGTGGGTACCGGCGCGCTTATGGTACGTACCGCCCGTAGTACTCAAGGTTCGTACCGTCGTGTTCAACGATCGTACCGCTCGTGTTCAAGGGTCGAACCGTCTCGTACCTAGGAATCGTACCGTCGTGTTCCGGGATCGTTCCTTCGCGTTCAAGAATCGAACCATCGTACTCAAGGATTGTACCTCGGCGTTCAAGGATATGGAACCAACGTGCTCGCCTCACTCCCAGTGCCTGGGATCCAGTGGTCATTGTGAATTGACGGTATTACTGTGTAACTTATTGTAGTTGGCTTTACGTACGTATTTCCACTCCGTCCTTGAGGTGTTCCCACTACGAAAAGAGACATTGCTTAAAAGATGAAGGAAAATGATCTGGAATAGAAGATAATATGGCACAGAAGTGAAGGCATTAATCTTGTAGATATCAGTCCAGATATGATCAGTTTAAAATAGGCGACGAGATTGCCTCGAATAGGTATCCATTATTAAAGGAAATAAACGTTTGCATTGGCTGCGAAGAAAAGAAAAGAAAAAAAAAAGAATCACAGGAATTGCAAATTTTTAAAGCCAGTAAAAATCCGTTTTCATATCTTGGTGATTATCCGAATTCTTCACACAGTTATTCCCAACTGTTATGACAACGTTTTAGCATCAGGCAGGAGGCGGCGCCCTTGGAGGAACCCCGCACCACACCCACTATTGCATGTAGATAATGTTACATAAACCAGAGATGGAAAATAAAGAACACGCAGCGGAACCCTTTCTTTATCGAAGAGCACAACCTGCCCTCCCGAGGCAGGAATGATTACATTCGCATAACACACCGTAATTATTTGTATTACAGTAATACCAAGAATCCCTGCAGGAAGCAAGGGTATTTTCACACAAGCTCGAAATATCAAAACCCCCGGAGGTGCAGCTCTAATTTCTGTCATCAGCTGATGTTGGGGGGGGACGGTCCTCCAGATTGCATACGTCGAGAGAAGCGAGTGAGGGATATCTTCTTCTTGCGAGAGGGGAGTAAGGTTCCATTTTTACACTGATCCTCGGGGAGAGATGTAGTTAGCAGTGTGTGTGTGTGTGTGTGTGTGTTGAGGGGGAGATGCCTTTACCTCAAGTGAGGATTAAAATTTCGACACCTGGAGGAAGGATTCGTGGATCCATATCTCACAGGCTGGCCTGGACCAGTGGCGTCTCGGAGGGTTGACACATTGTAATTCCAGGCAAAATGGTACAGTCTTTGTGGGGAGGCAGCAAAATTGTGCCGCCTGGATTCACGTGAAAATTCAAACCAAGTGCATTGTGAATAAGGGATGCGAACCACAGACATTTCCGTAATTTTCCGTAATTGGCCGATTGAACCAACCATTTTTTTTTTTCGGAGTGGTTCAGTTTCGCGTATCACAACACAGGTTCTAATCTCTCGAGCTTCCTACTTACAGCGATGATGACCATGACGCTTGTACCTGACAGGAGAATATATATAAAGACTTCTGAATGACTGGGAATTATTTAAGGTCATAAATTTGTGTAAAGTTGGGCCACTGAACAAGTGTATTGATGGTTCCATTGTTTGGGGAACGAGGTAGCAGAGGCCGTTAGTGTTATTTCTGGCTGTGCTGAAACCTTCCTGCACGCATTCTGCGTTTCCTCTTCTATTCATCTCTTTTCCTTTCTTTTTATGCTTTCTGGACGTGTTTTTATCTCTTTCTCTGAGATGACTTTTTCTCCCTCTAACCACCCTTCTGTTGGAGTTTCTTCATTTCCTCCTCTTCTTCCTCCGTTTTCTTCGTCTTCCTTTTTTATTTCTTTTACTTTACAGTGTATACATAGAAATTCGTGTTTAAATGTGATTTTTTTTTCTTTTCTATTACCTATTTGCCTAATTGTGCTGTCGGGGGAAAGAGGGGCTACATCTCTTGAATTTCCTTTACCATTATACAACTTTTTAAACATGAATGTTGTCCCCATTCACAATTTCTTCATTCAGTTATTCCATTCATCCACCAGCTTTACTATAGAAGTACCTCTTTAAATATTTTTTTTTCATCAGATTTCTTGCTTAATAACATGATTTTATGGTTCCTTATTTATCTGACTTTGCATCTTTCGAAAAACTGTTTACTGTTGACTTCGTTGAACTGGTTTAAGAACTGTGATCGGGTCACCGCTCACTCTTCTCTTACCCCTGGTGGGCGAATTTAAGGTCTTTATGTTTTTTTTTCCTGTAAATCACTTTTCTTCATTCTGGTACCATTTTCGCTACCCTCCTCTTAATGGCCTGTTATTTGTGCATCTTCAGGTGCGGTGACCAAACTTGAGGAGCATATTATAGTTTTGGCCTAATGGGGGATATGGACAGCTCGCTGAATATCCATTTACCTAATATAATTGAATACTGTTCGCCTCTTCACCTGCTCTCCTCGGACGGGAGACTGGCGACGGGTTAGGAACCGTGTCCCTTTCCCGCACAGATTCCTGCAGCTTATGTCCTGCTGGATGGTATTCATATCGAGGCCCTCTTTCATTGCATCCCATTTTCATTAATTTGCGTTTAGTCGGGTTCAATCTTAGACCAATATGGAGTTTGTTTATGTTCCCTCGTGAGATGATGCAGTCATCCTCTCTTTTTACTTCCTTTCCGTGATTTTGGCATCGTCCGCAAACATATTCAGATAGGAGAGCAATCCTTCTGTCAGATCATCCTTAAAGATAAGAAAAGAACAGTGTTTCCAGAACAGACGCTGCTGTTGGTCTCAACTCATTTCGAGAAGAATCCCCTCACGTGCGTTGTTTGTATCATATCACTAAGTTTATTCCTGTCCATCGAAGACCCGGCCCTTATACCAAGCTCCTGTGTGGGATTGTGTCAAATGCATTCTGGAAGTCCAGACGCAGACAATTCACGAAGCTTTCTCTTTTGCATTAAACCGAGCTTACTCTTTCATGGAAATCCAAGACGTTTGTTGCGTGCGATCTGTCCACAATACTGTGCTGTCTCTCGCAGGTATTTTCTCCTTTCGCGTGTAGACACCCACTTGCCTTCTAATTGTCTTTTCCTGTTATGTTAGGGAAAACCGGTCTGTAGTTCAGACTGTGTGTATGTGTGTGTTTGTGTGTGAGTGCATTTTTTCGTATATGTGTTGTATGTAGTGGAACATTTGCGCATTTATGTTTAAGTGTTTTCTCTCTCTCTCTCTCTCTCTCTCTCTCTCTCTCTCTCTCTCTC
>JAYMFT010408551.1:0-18402 GCA_038088735.1 Panulirus argus | reverse complement strand
ATATTATCTGCTTTGTTTCAGCAACATTGCTTATGAAACCTTACAGTCGTCTTGATTTGACAATGAAGACAGGTAATGCAGTGTATTTTGTTAACCACATCACGTGAACTGTTTCGGCTGTACAGTAGGTACAGACAGACTGCCGGCTTTTGACTTGATACACGTTTTGTACTCGGCTAAAGTGACCAGATTTTTTTGTAGGTAAAATCGGAACAGGAATAATGAAAAGGAAGAGAGAGAGAAAAAAAGGCAAGTAAATTACGAGGAACTGAAACCGTATAGAAGCAAACCTTTTCCATTATTAATGTATTGGTTGGTGGGTAACGATTTTTTACTGAGAATTAGAGAATCAAATTTCCTAATACATCCTCAATTAGAGTATGGTCATGAGGATACGTAGTTGGACGTCGATGGATAGAAATGGACAAACTATGAGAATAAATAATGCTTGGATGGGCAAGATGTTATGCTACGGTCCATAATCAATTGAAATATTTACGATTCAAAATCATATCGGGCTTTGCTGTTTACTTAGATATGCATTACAAAGGGAAAAGTTTCCTGCTGTCAGGTAGCTTACTGGTGATGATTTTGGTATAAGGGAAATATGCGCATTTTCTCGAAAAGCGGGACATTTTAGGGTCCTTTAAAGTTCCTAGGGGACAGGGAAACACAAGTCAAGAGTGGGACTGTCTCGCCTAAGTCGGGACATGTGGTCGTTTCATCTGTGCGTGAGGTGCTGAAGAGGATGTATACATCAGAACGTTAGGCAGTAATCAGTCGGTATTTGATATTTTTGTATGGTATGTTTGCATGGTTAAATTTGTAAGTACTTTTTTTTTTTTAACACAGCAGCAACTTTCTGCTTGGATATGATAGCACAAGTTCTGCTCATTGGCATTGTGTGAAGGTATGAATTTTACGTACAGTTTGACCAGTGCTTTTCTGTGAGGCAAGTATTTTAGTATTACAGGAAGAGTAATGATACGTCTTTCGGGAAACCATATTAACTTTAAAGTGGGACACAAGGGTGAATGAAGACAAATGCGTCATTCAACCTGCTAACGTATCAGAAGATCGAAAATCTGAAAGTTTCATTCATTATTCACCAAAGCTCTTGCTTCGTAAATCTGGGAGATAGTTCATCCGTTAAAGACACTTTTTGACTTAACGATTACATTGCGTGATTAGGTATTACTTAAAAAGTTATATTTCATACTGAACCACATAATTTCTAGAGTTGAAAAGTGTAAATTTTTCAGACTTTAGGTCCCCATTCCCAACGCCGCAGGCTGGCTAAAGGACAGGAACGCCCACTTCCCTGCGGGTAGCCTTGCTATGGTTATATAAGGCGTATAGTAGATGATAGGAATGGTGAGGAGAATACATGATATAGTTGAGAGTAAAAGGCGATGTACAAAATCAGCAAGTCACTTGCTTCTTACTGGTTGACTTTCGTATTTCACACAATGGTAAATGAATTGCTTTTGATCGGGGGCAATGGAGTCGCTTTGTGTGTGAAGTTAGAAGGATGAGTGGAGACATTAGTCTTGAGAATTACCACTGCAGTATGCAAAAAGAAATCAGAATTGCTTGTAATAGTGTGGCTTTTTTTTCTTAAAAAACAGAAAATAAGATGAAGATATGTGTGAGTGGACGGAGAGGTTGTATGCGCTTGATCCGTTGCATGTAAATGGGAACGGATGTAAAGATGATAGATGTAGCGACAAGCGAAAGGACAGAATATACAGCCTTCTCCTTCGGCAGGAAGTAGAGGTGGTATACTCGGTAAAAGGAACAAGTCTCTTAATTACCCCCTCACAGTAGGAGGGTTGCCTTTATTCCATCTCTCTTTCATATATATTAGGTTTTTGTAAGACAGAGGACCCACTTTTATTATAGAAACAACTGTAATGAAGATTTTATGCAGAGTAAAGTTGTGCAAGCATAAGTCGTTAACACTCAGGGTTTTGGTTAAACAGTAAGTCGTTAAGCTGCTTTACGTAACTGTCAGTTTTCAAGTCTGGGAGCGATATCAAAGGGTAAATTATCTGCTATGAAAGATTTTGACATGAGATGAGAGGTTCGCTCAGGAGGCGGGGTTGCTCTTTTTAGCGCATTGGGTGATAAATTTGACGTTAGGGGCATAACCCCAAGTAGACTCCACCCTTCATACATTTCGAGTCAATAATATCATCATCAGCCCTACCAGTCTGACCAGTCTTTCTCTGGAACCCAGTTATTAAAGAAAGGCTGTAGGAGGGGCTTGCTACACTAAGGGAAAAAAAAAAGAAAATTAATCCTCTGAAGATTTTCGTTCTCTAGTCATCCTTTAATGTCTTGTTTTTGTACTTCATTTGAGATTAGATGATTTATAGAGTGCTCTTTATTTCGCAAATCATACATACGAGGGATGTAAGGACTGCGGCAGGAACTGGGCCACCAGGGTCATATCTACAGCGACTCCGTTTTCACCTTTACAACACGAGTGGAAATGGTATATATTATCCTACTACTATATCATCATGAGCTGGTAGAAAACGAGGTGCTTTACGGGTAACTATAAATGTTGAGATATTTTGCACTGCTTAGCTAGACGAGAGTTCACCTCTGGATTCTCCGTGTGGCGTGTGCTAGGGAGGAACATGCAAGTAATAGTCTTGGGTTATCACAATGTGGAAAGGAACATTAATACAACAGTATTGTATTAGGGTATTGTGGAGGGAAATGTGTAAACAACAGCAGTCTTGTATGACCACAAATTGGGCACAGTTACATTACCACAGTATGAGAGGAACGACTGAATTATAGTGATGTAACCACAGTGGAAGGAAATGTGTAAACAATAGACCTACATTACCTTAATGTAGAGACTACAGTTTAGTATCATGATACTGTAACAAACATATAAAACAATTACTCTACCACAGTGTGGAGACAAAAAAAAATAGTAAAGCACTACCACTGTGTGGAGACGTAAAAAAAATAGTAAAGCACTACCACTGTGTGGAGACATGTTAACAATAGTGATGCTCTACCACAGTGTGGAGACATGTAAACATTCATGATGCACTGCGACACTGTGGAGACGTGTAAACAATCGTGATGCACTACAACAGTGTGGGGACAAGTAAACAATAGTGATGCAGTACAACAATGTGGGGACATGTAAACAGTTGTTATGCGCTACAACTGTGGAGACTTGTAAACAATAGTGCTGCTCTGTCGCAGTATCTAGACATGTAATCATTAGTGATGCACTACCACATTGTGGAGACATGTAAACAAAACATAGTGATGCACTACCACAGTGTGGAGATGTAACCAGTAGTGGTGGATTTGTCACACAGTCGAGGTGAATATAAAAGATATTGTTGCTGCACCACAGTGACCATCAGAAAGTGGTGAGGTTGAGGAAGGTGGAGAACTCGCCTGTGGGCTGCAGGTGCCACCCTCACGGCAAGTGGAAGGAGATCTGGGACACACTTCCCCCATCTCTAATGGTACCTTAGCCCATTATTCATCCTAGATCTACTTAAGTCTGTCACACGGCACGTACTGTACAGTTGGATAATTGCAATCGGATAATCACACACTAATTGGTGACCACACAGTATGCCTTTGCCTTCGGCATTTACAAGCCAACGAATACGGGTTTGTCGTATTCAAGACAAATTCGAAGAGTCCAGATTTGCCACCGAGAGAAATTCAAGGAGTGTCCAGGGACAACTTGTGACCGAAATCTGAAACTTTAGAATTGTTACGCCTCCCATGTAAGGTACTCAGGATTCTGAGAACGAGCTCGCGGCAGACTTAAGACGTGGCGAATTTTGAACAATATACCCAAGAAACATTAGTAAGCAAATCACACATGTGGCGGAAGTCTGTTATAAAGAATCGCATTGCTTACAGTTTTGAACTGTAGGAAAGGACTCCATTTACTTCGTGATGGGAATAGCTGACTGCCAGCTCGTTGTTCATTCAGACAGTGGACACGACAACTGGGAACTTCCTACGCATTATTTTTTTCTCTCAACCCTTTCTCTCGGTTCACCTCACTCGCCTCGACCTTACTCAAGCTGACTACCGCGACAGCCCACACTGGAGGCATTATGATCATTATCGATAAAATGATTGGCTTCTTATGGAATTTATAATCCATCACTACATGGCATAGATCATGGCGGTAATCTGTGAGGCGACTTCATAGTAAGAAAACATTTAAGTAAATTGGTGTCTGTCCGTCTGAAAGTGGTGGTAGTCTAGGCCGTAAGTGGAGGCAGCAGATTGGGCGTTGCAGATCATTCTCAGACGAAGGATGAAGCCGAAAAAGGTCCGAGGTGTAGGTTATGCTGTAGTGTAGCCTTGCCTAAATCAGCTGGCTCGAGGGTTTGGTACCTGCTGTGGGTACTGGGGAGGTGGGTGTGCCCTGCTGGTACTGGGAAGGTGAGTGTGTCCTACTGGTACTGGGAAAATGAGTGTATCCTCAGCTGGTTCTGTGATGGTGAGTGTGACCTGTGCTGGTTCTGTGATGGGGGGTGTCCTGTGGTGATTCTGTGATGGTGAGTTGTTCTCTGCTGGCTCTAGAAGTGAGTGTGACCTTGGCGGTACTGGTTAAGTGAAGATGTAGTATGTTGCGTTAGTTCTAGTATGTGTGTATGGTGTGTGTAGCAATGGCTCTGGGATATATGTGTGTGAATTGGCGATAAGATGTTGAGAGTTTAGTGTTCCTATCGTTCGTGCAAGATGCCAGAGATGTGCGATTAGAATTGATCTATAATATCTAGTTAACGGATTATATAATGAGCCTTTAGCAAGTTTAATGTTGGAACGTTGAGCTGGGACGTCGAGTGAATGGCTAATCAACAGCTTCATGCTTATAGGGTTGTCGTCAGGGAGAGAAACCGGAAGGTAAATCATCACAGTATTACCCTAGAGCTAGGGTGTCTTGGCGCCTGCTTCGCCGTTGGCTGTATGCTCGTGACTCTTCCATTGTGTGTAATCGTTTCAGGATTCGCATAGGTCTTAGAAATTATGAAGCAATAAAATTCAATGAAATTGAGAGAAGAGTTGTACGAGTTCCCATCTTCATTTCTGTGAAGTCTTTATCGTTGATCATCGTTATACTCGGCGCCTTCACTTGTTGCAGATATCGTTGGTCTCCCTGTTTAACTGGTAAAGTAACGAAGGAATAACAGTGGCAAGGAGCAAAAGATAACGTGGTTGATTCTGGGTTCAGGCTGGAAGGAGCGTCAGGGGAGGGACGCGGGACTTTCTCCGAGACGGTTTTCATTAGGTACCCTTCACTTCCGTCCTCCAAGGTGATTGCGACTTCTTTTTGCTCTTCGACGAGTCCTTGGCTTGCAGGGGGTCTCGAGGGCCCAGAGTTGCAGCAGTAACTCTGGGACGTGAACTTTATGGTCGGCTTGTGGGATACGCGCCGCTCCTGCCCGCAGCACTCTACACATATCCCCACTAGCCCACACTTACGCACTGAGGGATATACTTGGTATTGATTATGCGTAAAATCCCTGAGGATGCTACCGGACTCTGCCTGCCTGAAGTTACACCATGTGGAAGTCACCTTTGGCGATGCTGTGTCCTCGTCGACTGACGAGAGTACAGTCTCGTCAAAGAGCATCTCGCTTCAAAGGAGATTACCCTGTCCCTGAAACTTAGTGTAGCGCAGCCTTGGAGCTGCTGGGACCCCCCGGAAAAAGGGTCCTTCGGTAACAACAGGACCCTTTTAGATAGGAGTCTTGTGGTAATTATAGTTATATAAAGTACTTAAAAGTTGATGTTCACTAATACATATAAACAATTGCATGGTATCATACACCCATAAAATTACTTCAACACAGACCGACTCGTACATATTGTCAAATTAATCTCGAGTGCGACTCACAGTCATGTACGGACACACACACACACACACACACAAAGGTACACACTCAATATCCGTTTGGTGTTGCCGAATATCGTTTCTCATAAATACTTCACTGTAATGTCAGTATGAGATGAATATGCGTTCATAAAAACACTAGTGAAAAATATCTACTTCACTATAAAAGTTTCCAAGCAATGCTTTACTCTGTGCTCCAGTAATAGAGTTAGGCGGCTTGTGTTACTTGGGCTTCTTTCTTTGTGCTGTTACGAGAAATGTAAACCGCACTCCGGATGAGTTCAGGATAGCCTCAGCTGCTACCTCACTATTCATTATCTTGCCTCAGTAGTCACAGCTGCTCTTTAGCTACACAAGCCTCTCAGTTCTCTCAGTAGACACAGCAGCTCCTTCAACCGCACACAGTCCTTAATCTAACTCGGGAGGCACAGTTGCTTCTCAACGGTTCCTCGCGTATCTCGGCAAGCACTACTGTTCCCTTATCAAGTATATCCTTATTTTATCATGCACAGTCGTACCATATGACATTGCCCGGTCAGTGATACGCAGTTCCCCTTTGCTTCAACTGTTATGTTAACGAGTGACGCCGTGGTACTAAACGGGTATCATGTATCCTGCACATTACTGGTGGTCATATAAAATAGAAAATCAGAATGTGAAAAATAAAAACAAACTGATGTGAAAAATGTGAAAAAAAATTGTTTGTGAAATTATGTTCAGTGAAGTTTAGAAGCTAAGTGTTATTCCTAATATAGAGACTCCTGAAGGAGCACCACAATAGTGAAGGTGGACTGGTGTGTGAGTTACCATAACAGACTTCAATGGAGGGACTTTCTATTTGATGCCGAGTTCAGTTGCTTCCTGAATTTATGGTTTAATGTTGCAGTTGTGGTAAGATGTGACTGTAGGTGTAATGAAGGATTTAGTATGGAATCCGAGTATACTTAGAAAGTCGTTGTGTAGAGCGTGAGAGCAGTGGTGAAGGTACAGGCTGTGATGGAGCGTGAGAGAAGCGATAAAACTAGAATGGTTGGAGTATTGGTGGTGTGTGGGTGTGAGTGGTGGTGGGATGCAAGTTATGGTGGAGTGAATATGACAGGAGGTGTCTGCAGATTAATTCTGTTGATTTGAATTTATTGTTATCGTAGTCTTGTAATTGTCTAGAGGGGGAAGTATGGAATAAAAGCGTTATTCAGGCCAAACATTCCGTTCTTCGTAACACTAAGGTTATGTATGTCACACAAAGGAAAGTGTAACGGAAGAATCTATTAATTATACTTCCGCTTTGCACAAAGGATGTCCTAACAGGGTTGCTATTTACTGCCATGTCCACTGATGTCGTCCTTCAGAGTTTTTTCCAAACTGCGTTTCGCATTAAGATATTGATAACTCATTAATCAATCGTAATGACTCGTTCTGCAGAAATTAGCTTCTTATAAGCGCTTAAAACAAACAAAAAACAATGGTGAGCGTTGCGTTGTTAGGGCAGATTCAAAACCCCTGAATATGGTGCACTGTGTGATCGTCCCCGGAAACTGTCATATGTGTTCGAGCAAATAAATACGGTGTGTAGCCTAGTCGCCACAGTCTAGTAGTAATTCCTCGCAACGCTCAGCACCTCCTTGAAAACCCGCGTAAGGAATCTTCCATTATTCGTCTACTAATCCTTAGATGATAAGACCCTTTTCACTCTTAGTAAACCTCTTTATCTAAAGCTTTATAATTAGTTCCATATCATTTGGTGATAACGGAATTCTTCGTATTAGTGCGCAGTCGTCTCGTGTTCATCACACGCATACACACTTACGGACCACCGTGGTGTAGTGATTAGCATTACTGACAATAAATCATCACGGTCTTGCTTAGGGTCGGACTCGCACAGGTCGACTCCCTCAGCCAATCCCAGCTGTTCATCTTCTGCTCGTGGCAGGTTAAGTGGGTACCTAGCGTAGGCTGGCATGTAGGTGTATGTACACCTTGAAGTCTAAAAACTGTGTGTACACAAGTTTCAGAAACGAGGTAACATGACTATAAAACTCTACCCCCGTAACACACAATAATAACAAACACACACACTCTAAGGGTTGCGCATGTTTACTAAGAATGTAGTTAATACATGGGGATCTTGATGAGACACTGTTGCATTTCAGTCATTTGTTTTTAGATGATGGAAGCGGTCTAGCCTACGAAGGATACTAGTCAATCAAAAGCGATTTATACGCTGTAGGTGACAAAGCGTTTCTTACCGTTAACATCTTTATCTGTGTCGTTACATTGGTGTTTGATCAACGTTTCTATGACGTCCTTCATCCCTGCTGCTACAGGTGAAACGGATTTGATCCTGTGCTTCATACGTTCAAGACATGATTACACTAAATGTACTCAGTTTGCGTTAGTGTGGTCTGTGTGACATGGGCCTTTCATTGCTACTGACATCATTGATTACATCACTAGCGATATCAGACTTAATGAATCATATTCGATGGCGCCATGATAGGTAAGACTGTCAAGCCACAAAAATTCCTCTTGGTCATTCGGTACATAGTTTTCCAGGAACTGATAATTTACCAACCCAGGTTCAAATTTAGGTAGACTGTTATAAAACCGCTGTGGCATGGGCCATATACATAAGTGATAGTACATGTAGACTTAACACCTGATTAAGGTGTTGTACATGTTTCGGTTGGTGGATATAACCGGACGTTGACGGCCTCAGTGACCCTGGCAGTCTATAGGCTTAAAGCCAGCCAGCCAAAGAATTTTCATGGGGTTTTCGTTGGTATGGTACTGTGTAATACTGTTAAGCACAACAAATGAGTATGAGTGTGAGAGGCATGGTATTGTTTGACTGAGGAAAACTGAAGAAGCTAGAGAAGCATGCGGAAATAGGTTTAACGTAATAGAACGTATGGTAAAAGGAGGAAAAATTGTCCTACAAGTGATTCTATTAAGACGGTATAACCGCCTTGGCCTTTATTCCCGCTAAGGTTATATATCAGAGCACCGTCGCTCACCTGAATGGGTAAATGTTGCTCCAAACCTCAAGAAGACTACGAGAGCAAGGGGGAAACCCACGAGGTCCTGTTAGAAGTCGACCCCGGCGGCGGCGACGACGATAACATGACGGGAGGAACACTGGTTGTGAGATCCCCTGGGCGGTGGGGCGTCACCCACAGGGGCTCCCCTACCACCAAGAAGCCCATCATCGTTTCTAGTCCAGGGATCCACTCCAACAAGAAGACTACCATCACTAAAGGTCCGGGCGTTGAGACGAGTACGGGTGGCACCGTAATCAAGACATTCCGCTTCAGTAGCAATGGTACGGCCACGGAATCTGTAAGCTACAATGCCCCGACTGGCAACTATAAAAGCCGCTTCACAGCCACCAACAGCAAAGGCTATGTTTGTGGTGCAGTACGGCAGACTGGCAGTACCAACATCTTCACCACAGGGACCAACACAAATGACAGCAAGAAGAGTTTCTTCGGCACCACTCCATCGCCACTCAGCCAGAGGTAATATGCATGAATCCACTAGCTAGTGATTTTCTGTACGAACATCACAAACGGCTTAGAAGGGTAGTAGTTTTCCTAACGCATTATCTGAACTGCACTATGCATGATTTACTAACTTACTCTAATCTGATTATAACAATTATATTTACTAATCAAATGCTAGTTTGAAATAGATTGAGAATATATAAGATGGAGTAGTCAGAGGTTACCATTATTAGTCAGAGGACCGCTGCTTCTCCTCAGAATTCCTGACTCCTGCAGGTAACTTTAAGGAAATCACCTTTGCCCCAAATGCTGTCTTGTCGCTCATCACCCACGGTTTGTTCACTCACTTCGTATTTGATAGTATGTTTTTTCTCACACATCTGTACTTGAGTACGTTCCACTGTCCCATCAACGAACTCCTTCCCTCAACCTGAACTTCCTAATCTGGGTCTCCCTTATGATATACTTCTCATTTACGCTTCTGAACTCGCACTTCACATTCATTTTAGGCCTTTTTTCCTTATTTTTTTTTCCTTGTTCTCTGCCGCTCCGCTTATTCAGGTACACACCTTACCTATCAGCTCCGCTTACTTCTGTTACGTAACGCTCATTGGTCTCTGTTTTCACTGGCGTCTTGGTCCAAACTTCACCTCTGTTTCCGCCTCCAGCCGTCTTCAAGTTCACCTCCCTCTCACCATGAATTCTTTGTCATTTACTCTCTTCAAACCCAGCGTCTCCCTCTCCTCTCTGCCTCTCTCATGACCTTGGCTGAGCGTTATCAGGTGGTGCGTGTTGGCAGTACAGTCTGGGTGGTGCATGGGCCGTCCGTATCTGGACATGTTGTGTCCCTCGCATGGGTCACCGGTGCTATATAAGCCTTCTGGGAACCAACTCCTAAAATTATCTTACCTCTTGAATAGCCATCCGTTCAGTCTGCAGGACACCATGCAAACCCTCGTCATTAAACCTATGCGTATGGTATGAACGCGACTTGGACATAAGCGGCGCCACTGTCATGGTGGCTTCCAAATAAGATCAAAAGTACGAGTGATGAACTTAACAAGGGTATAAGTTATTAATTCGCAGATACGATATATGTATGCAGTTAGCTTTATCAAGTAATTCTTATTGCAATATCAAAATTATTTCATGCCCCAGTGTTAGATTTCAAATTTTTGAGGGCCCGCTAAGATGCGCTAGTCCTGCGCGGTTGCTTCTCACGCCTCCGTTTCCCCAGAATCGTTGACACATTCATCTTGAAATGTAATAAATGTTGCATCTCGGATGTCCTTTCTCGTGCAACACATCTCTGGTTAACGATGAAAACCTATAGATCAATAATAACTGTGGGTGGAGCTCGACAGCATGGAGCCAGCAACTAAGTTGCGTGCAGCCGAATGTGACTGTAGCACGTTTATCAGTACGAATATGGTTGTTTGAAAACACACATATATTTTTTCTAAGCTTTGGATAAAGTTTGTGTATAACATGGTCTTTAAAGCAGTGCCAGGGTTTTCATTGATAAAAGGAAGTGCATTGGTGCAGTGCGCGCACGGTTTCCCATTGGTTTCCTAGCAGGACCCAGCCGGCAGTGTTGGCCTAGCCGCCGAGAGACAAGCAAGTCGTGCCATTACTACCATAGTTCATCATGCCGCACTTCGACCAAGGCCGTCTGGGTATCCATAGCCCCCGTACACGGTACTTGTTGCCCATTTGTTCACCTCAGTCCATTACCTTTTTTATTTTCATTTTAACAGGACACCGGGACGTGAAGGTGGCAACTGTGCATGGCTTTCAAAGCACATCCATTTTTATGGGATACTACCTGTGGCTGTATCATGCATTCATGCACTTACCTCGACACATTTGAATTTCATGTGATGTATAGAAACTTTGTAATTAATCATCCTTGATAAAGGGAAAAATGTGTGAAAATATGTTTATAACGCGGGATGGTTTGTCTCTTGGTCTTGAACTCGTAGTCATATTTCTACCGTACGCAGGTCATTCCCCTCGCTGGTATCACTCACTGAGCACTCTACCCTAGACTCACGAGCCGAACAGTGGGGAGAATTATTGTATGATATTGATCAGCTGGGTGGTGGGGTTGGTGTCTGGCTCGCCTGAGAACGCCGAGTAGTATACGCCTCTTCCACGCAGGACCTGGACGCTCCGCCCCGAGCGGCGTGTTACTTGCGGCCACCAGTAGACGAACTCGCTAAGGTGTTCCAACACGTCGTGCTGGAGCACACTTTTGTGATGAACATTTGGTAAAGGGTGAAGGGCCGATATAATGTTGAAACCGTCTAAATATGTTAAATATATGAAAATGGAACTCGGTATCCTACACCGTTCACAGAGTAACCCGTCTTAGTAACTTGAAATGTACCCATCACATGTCCAGGTGTACGACTCAAGTCAGCACGATAACAAAATGCACATCAAAGTTGCTGAGGCGCCTCATGGCACCCAACGACTCCAGCCTAACCCTATGCAGCCTCACTACCACATCCACTATCACTACCCCTACGAGACACATTCCCACCATGTCCAGCATGGCTCTCCTTCCTTCTCGGACATCATACCATCGCATTTCGCTAAAGGGGGACACGGCAAGACATGGGTCCAGTGGTCAAGACACTCCTCTCCCCAGAACGGCGGAACTTTTCGTCTCAATTGGTCAAGACGAAAATTGACCAAAAAACAAAAGGCAGATAACAAGACGCCCGGAACTGGCACTGAGAGGTGAGGTCGAAAGATATGTTTGTGGTTTATATTCCCCGTAGTTCCATCACTTTGTCCTCACTGACAAAGCCTAGCTCACTGTTGCACCGGATACCGTAAACAGAGACTCTGTAGCTCACGTTATACTGTACTCAGCATGTGCACAAACAGCGATACAACTCTCATAAGTTTCCTGCCAAAGCGTCTCTTTCTTAAATCTAGTGAGAGTAATTTTGTACTTTTGTTAAAAAAAGAAAGTGTTGGTATGCTTCAGTTGAAAAGCAACAGTCGATGCGTGTTAAAAATTTCTGCAGTAGATGGTTGTGTAAGGTGTTCGTGATGAGATCGGTGTTGCTCATGGAGGAGGCAGTTCACATTCCCGCGTCGTCCCAGCATATCCTCAACCCCCACCAGGCTCTGACACGCTTAATTTACATTAGCGAATTACAACACAGATACTGGCTACGTTTTTGTTGATATGTTATCTGTAAAGGACTCCCTTGCACAAGTCACGTGCATCCAACATAGTCCGGGACGCTGTACTCTGCAACACTTTATGCTTGCGTGGTTCTTGTGACCGCTTCAAACGCGTCCATCACAACACTAAACGAAAGGTGGTAAACAAATACTTAGTGGGGTGAGTTGGGGGTGTAAGGGACTGCCTCTTACTGAGCGGCAGGTCGACGTGGTACTGGTGCAGGCAGCTACGTTTCCCTCCTCACTTTACCTTGCTGTAGATCTTTCGCTATGTACTTTTTTCGTTTTATAACTTATTCTCATGCCAGTCCATTCAGACTCGTAGGCCGAGGTATGATAATGTGATTCCTGATATACGTTGATCCTTAATAATTCATAAACCATGGTGACTGCCTCTGGCGGGGTAGACACCCGCACCCCCCTCCCCACCCTCACCTACAAAGAATTTGTCTCCCAGGCGTGCTCCTGCCACGCCCTCATCCCTCCCTTCCCAAGCATTACATTCACTGGGTCCGCCCCTGCGTTCTTTCCTCAGCCCCCATTCACCATCATTCCCTCCACATGCACCTGCCCCGGATGCGGATGTCTACCAAACTTCCCGTTAATTCGCCTTCATAATATTACACGTTTCTAACGTAAGATTCACATCTTTTCTACTTGTTCATTCATCCGGTGCATACAGTAACATCTGGCTATCCAGAGGTGAAGTTTGTTTCAGAACGTTAGATAGCTCCACATTAGGAAGGATTGGAGAAAACGCAGGACTAATTAGGGGATTTTTAGTTCAGCTGTCCGTTATTGTGGTGAAAATTTAATTAGTTTCTGGAGTAGTGTGCAAAGTGTAAAGAATTATAAAACAACAGTACTAATAGATAATTACTAATTTACGTGACCGCATTTATATTAATTGGATTGAAGTTGGATTTCCAAGTGAGGCTGACACGCCTAGTTAAGTTTGATGCCTCCTAATCTCAGTTTTTGCCTACCCCTTTCTAACCTCTCCTCACAACTTTCTCAACTCTTTTGATGCCTCTTTCATTCCATCACTCACCACAGTGAACATAATTAGTATCATTGTGATATCTAATCTATCTTGGAAACCCCACATTACCAGGGTAGCTAAATCTGCTTTTAAGCTGGAAGTCCTGGTTAGATGCCGTAAATTCTCTTTTGAACAGCTGCTCGCATTATACAAAGGATTGATTCGTCCTTGTATGGAGTATTGTTTTTTGTTGATATTGAGAGGTTCTGGCTCTGCATACTAGACAGAGGAGTCAAGTCCAAAAACTGTCCAACTTATCAACTCGTCCAATTGACCCACATTGTCCCCCTGTAATGTTAATTTTCTCTCTTCTGTAGCCTTAACTTCGGTTTCTCATCCCTGGAACTACATGCTTGTGTACTCCCGCCATTAGTTAAACTAAGTAATGCTCGGCAAGCTACTTCCTCTCGTGAATACTGTATGATTGCTGGCAACTCAAGAGTGGGCCAGTGTGATGCCTGTTTCTTTTCTTGCATACCAAATCTCTGGAACTCTACATTCTCATTTCTTTCTTAACTGCTACGGCCTGCACAGTTTCAAACTGCAGATTTTTCCACTTCTTTACAACTCCTAATGTGTTTTTCTTCTCTCCTTACTTCTCTAGCTGTTTAACGCTTTTAATATCTCTGTGAAGCCCTGGCCTCGATGAGGACTTGTGTCCGTGACTGGAGCTTTCATCGTAAAATTTACGGGTCCATCAGGATGCACCCAAATGAAACTGAATAGTTGCACGAGCATGAGTTGCTTTGGGGAGGGATTAAGTGTGAGATAAAGGGTAAACCAAATTAATGGCTAGAAAGACAAGAGAAAATTTTTCTAATTCACAAAACAAACGTGAATTATCTAAGGGTGTTAAACAGGTGACCTTCATGATGAGTCTGGATCCGAAGACAAATGGAAGGTTCTGACATCTAAAACCTCAGCTGCGATACTTGCACTGCTTAGGACCCAACATAGCATCTCAGGAGTGAAAAAGAAACTAAGTTAAGTGGAGCGTTGTCGTCTCGTGGTCCATACGTATTTTTATCGCGAGGGAAAACCAGAAGTGTAATGAGGTGTAATGATGTGGATAACAAAAGTATAGGTGAACTGTGTCTTAGGTAAATCAAAGTTATTTGTGTTCTAGGCCCCATATAACTAGATCTTAAGTGTACTGTGTCGTAGGTAACCTCTGTTCAGATGTACCAAGCTTTGGAGGACTGAAATCCAGGTGTCCTAGGGGTTTCAGAAACGAAATCCAAGTGTCTAGGCTTTGCAAGACCAAAATGCAGGTGTAATAAGCTCTGGAAATTAGGGCCTAGGAGTTCTTTTTCTTTTTTAAGCTAAAGTTCATGCGTTTTGTGTCATGGATAACGTTAGGCATACCTGACCTGAAAACAAATCTTAAGTAGACTAGGCTCTGAAGTCTGAATCAATACAGTTCTATTGTTCCAGACCCTTGATAAAGAATGCTCAATGCATGTTACCTACATAACTGTCGTTGGGTGCACTGAAACCCTTTAATTAGGTTTAACATACTGCCTCCTAAATAACTAGTTTAAATGTACTGGGAACCCAGTAACGGAGGAACTGACCGAGTAACCCCGAAATGTAGAGTTACGAAACGCAAAGCTTCACACCGCAAGCTTAAAGGTGCACCGTTGCTAGAGGGCTTGTCTCAGCTACGGTCAACATTGTTAACTAAATGCGTCACATGGAAATGTATTTCGGCTTTCATGATGCTGATGAATTCACAACTTGATTTCTTTCTGTCTGTTGTGACTTCATAAAATTGGCGGCTTTGTTATATTTGTGTAAACTTTAGCACAGCCGACATTTCGTAACTCTGCACCATACACTGAGCCCACCACAGGCCTTCCATTACAATTTGAAAATGGGGAACGAAATCCGTTTTAGGAACTCGGTGAAGTTGTGACATTATGGTTAAATCAAAACAAAAAAAAATCCTTGCATACAGACAAAGCAATTTCATACACGTTAGTTAATAATGATAATTATAAGTGATAATGATAGTAACAATAATAATAATAGTAATAATAATAATGATAATGATAATAATAACAATAATAATAATAATATTATTATTCCCTAGTGCAATAGATAACAATTTAAGTAACACAAGTAACAATCACTGGGGTAGATAAGACTGATCCCTTGGTGGAAGAGGAGTTTTAGACTTACGAGTGAGATAAATAGTTCAACAGAGTATTACATGTAATCGCTCACAAACTCCGTTCTTAAGCCTTGATTTTAAATATTCTAAAACTGCCTGGGTAGCCTAGCCGAATTCTTCTGTGTCACTGATATATGTTCGAGTCGAACTCGATCTCGAGTCGCAGTTTAAGTTAACAGGAAATGATGTAACGTTGGAAGTGATGTTGCTGTACCTCTTGGAGCTTGCTGGGAACTCCGAGAGATAGGCCAATAAAAACATTATCTGAACTCGCTCTCTAATGGTTGAAGAAAACTTTTTTGATGCTTTGTTGATTACATCTGGTTGACATTAGTGGAGGAGAAAAGCTTGGCTGAGAGGACAAAAATGGATCACATCATTTGTATGAGTGATTTATCAGATGATTATGACAGCGACAACAGATGTAAATTATTTACCTTCGAGACGCGAGAGAAAGAAAGAGTGAGAAAGAAATAACCTTGATGCCAGACGATCGTACACGGGTGTGTTAGCAGCTGAATGCTTCGTTTAATTCTTGTATTCTTACATTCAGTAGACCGCGTTAAGATATTATGACCAGAGTGATTATCTACTCGCGAACTTTGAGTTATGAAACCAGAATTTATGTAAAAACATTAATCAAACCAAATTTTCGTAATTTGAGATCTTGTGGCTGTAAGTCGAGCTACTCGTCAGAGCGTGAGTCGGCTGACTCAGCTCTACGCAACAAGCCTGGCGCCGCTGGCACATGCAACACGATCGATCAGCTGTTCTTGACAGAGAGTACCGGATGCCAAATCCTGGAGAATATGAGGATGATCCTTAGTATCCTGATCTTAGTCCACAAATTTCGGTTTCATCTTGCAAACAGTGGTAGGTCTGTCGAGGTTAAAACAAATAATGCCGAGGAATTACTGTAAATCCTTGTAATGCAGCTTTACTTTCCTTTTGGGTGCCACTGCCAACACTGCCCCAAAATGATTATTAAACTCCGAATCCAGAGAGTCAAGTGAACTTCGGGTAAGTCTTATGCACGTTCACGTGAGTGTAACCATCTTCAGTAAGTGACAAGTTCTTGCAGTCTTTATGAGTGATATATTACAAGTTACTTCTCTTTCAACACTTCAAGGAGGGAAGTGTCCATTTATCAGCATATTTGATGTGCATTTGTTGTCTTTTAAGACCTCACACGCACAAACGCAACATTCACCTTCTCAGACAAATTACATTGAAAATGTATTCTTATTATAAAAAGAGGAGAGGAAGGGGAACCTTAAATGTTGCCAGAGGTCGTATGACATGGTGAGTATGATGTGACAAGTGAGGCTGCGAGGAACATCAGGGTGTGCCAGAAGGCGACTCCCCGCCACCGCCCCATTTTATCGTACGATTTCATTACATGGAAGGCTTTGCAAATCGTACTGAGAATTAGGGCTGTGCGCAGTGCGGGTCTGCGCTGCCAGTTCTGACTATAGTGGCTGTGAATGCGGGATGTTTGTGAGCATTTCCTGTGTGCTCTATCACCGCAACGCACTCTGAATGATGAATAACCTTATCAGAGGATCTAAACCTTTGCTCATAATTTTGTACTCTCCATTTTTTTTTCTGCATAGATGTGCTTAAAAAATGTGATTTGTGTGTTCTATTAAGATGTGCCTGAAAAATTACTAACTGGGTGGTGCTTCTGTATATTAAACAGGCTAATGCATGGGGATCACTTTCTTGTCTGTCATTCAACTAGTAAGTTTTAACTTTAAACTGAACAGGTTGCCATCATGTAACAATGCAATTCATATACTGTCCATTAAATATCAAGGCAGTATTAGTATTCTTTTTCGTTTCCATTGTCACAATTTTTTTGGAAGCAACACTCAACAGGTGAGATTGGTGTGCAATACATATGCAGGTAAGGTTTCTTGTCTGATGTTTTTGTAATTCAGTAGGATATTTGACTAACAGATTCTTATATATTCTGGTTTTGATAACGACTCGCGAGCATTCTGTTGAGCACATGAAGAATGCATCATCTGAACACCTGTATGTGTCATCTGTGCGGTTACTGACTTTTATGTATATTCTGTACAGTTTATTTTCATCACATCGTCGCTTAACCGAAATCATACTTAGTTATACGGGCATTTTTTGTTTTTAAGGATTCTCTATCAATATTGGTGTGCATCTCAAGATAAGAGGCTGATAAATTAGGAATTTTAAAGTTGAAGTTAAGTGTGCTATCATTTGTTAAATATATTCCAATCTCGCATATATACATTCTTTTATATAAAGTGTGTTCATGGCGGCCACCGAGGTTGCCTGTCATTGACTAGTTAAACTGCTTAATTTTTCACAATAACCGACTGTTATTTGTTGATACAAAATGTAAAAAATGTACTTTATTGGCCTCTTTGGTCAGAGTATGGTAACATTATATGATCGAACTCTTAGTAAAGTCTAAAGTATTTTACTGTTGAAAGGTCCAACACCCAGAGTAACTTTATATTCACTTCGCGTAGGATATATATATATATATATATATATATATATATATATATATATATATATATATATATATATATATATATAT
>JAYMFT010408540.1:0-18403 GCA_038088735.1 Panulirus argus | reverse complement strand
TATTTCAATTAGGGCCCGGCCTTGATGTGGACTTTTGTCCGTGACTGGAGCCTTCAACATAAAAAAAAAAAAAAATCCTCTGATAGATAATAATTTCTTTGTATGTGTTCAACATATTTGTTGTCAGGCACTTGTTTCCCTTGGTAATATAGTCAACATAATCGTCAGTTCAGGTAGTTTATGCAACAACACCCACGGGGTCAACGCCTATTTCACGGATGCTGAATGGTGGGGCGACTAATAGGGTGTAACGAATCAAAGGCGAGACGTTTGAGCGGGTAACGCATCGGTTACACTAAATCATTTATCATGAAATTTTCCCAGTGAAATATGCACAGCTGCCTTCTGACTGTTCATTAAAGGTTTATATAAAGGATACTTAACATTCTTAACGACGGGGTATCTTCAAGACGTTTTTATATATGTGGAATCAACAGTTCTCTGTTCTTTCGCAAACTAGCGGTACCCTTACCATCCAGATCACAGATTGTCACTCTTTTGTGACCTTGTAATGTGCCTCCGTATGGGGATGTGAACAGCGCTAAGAACCCTGTGAGCCCTGAGTGATCAACTACCTAACGAACAAACACCATCACTGACGTTATAATGAAGAGGCACCAATTAAGATAATAATAATCGAAGTAATAATAATAATGTTTTACAGTATCATTCTAGATATTCTTTTCGTACCGTATCAGTATATATACATTTGTTACATAATATGTAAATTGCACTTGCCCTACATGAAAACCCGGATACTTTACCGAGGTGAGCAGCCGGGGTCCAGCCTAGGTGGCATCCAACCCGCCCACATTCAAGCAGTGGGGAAAAAATGAAAATGAACATAATCTCCCAATATATATCCACTAAAACAAACTTGGTCGTTTGCAAGCACACATGAAAAGACCGACACAATACCATCACAACTTATGTTTTTTTATGTGACCCGGCAAACATGTCCAGAGCGAACGAGCATCCGGGACTATTTGTTCTGACCGACGGGTGAGGGGGAATCACCGCGGCCCCGATGCTACACAGTATAACGATAAACAAAAGATGAGACCATTGTCCAACAGAACACTTTCCCTCGCAGAGGACGCCACCTAACTCAACAAAGGGGGTCGAATGCGGCTGTGTACTTTGCTCTGCCCAGCCAAACAAGTCCTTGTACATTCTACTCCAAGAGACTATCGGGGTTGTTAGGGTAAGCCGTGCTATGCCGAAACATGGAGTTGACATGAGTGGGTGAGTGGTTCTGCTAAGACGGTACATACATTCCCATTACTTGAGCCCATCATTTGCTGAATTAGACTATGTTTTGCCTGCGTAGCAAGTTAATGTTTTGCCTCACGAAACTTCAAAGGAAATACCGAAACGGTAATCGTAATATTCGTAGAAAAACACAAACATATAATCAACCACGAGCAAAGAACAATGTACTCTGAGAAATGATAGGGTGCTGTGGTACATAGAAAAACGACCATAATGAATGGACAAAGAATGGCGCCAAAAAAGGAGTGTGCATGATTAAAGAACAGACTACCATGACACACTGTGCCATGATACACATACAGAGTGCCATTATAAAGTCTGTGTCAGGATAAACTACGTCATGATTAACAGAGCGTCATTAATACATACTGTGTCATAAACTGTCATGAGCGCCATTATATAAAGACTGTGTCGATAAACTATGTAAAGTTTAACACGGCGCCATTATAAAGACTGTCTTGATAAACTATGTAAAGTTTAACAAAGCGTCATCATAAAGACTGTGCCATGATTAACAGAGTGCCATTATGTAGAGTGTGACATGGCACAACATATAAAATGCTATGATGAACGGAGAGCGTCGTACTCTACAATGACACCGGCCATGATAAACTTTATCATGGTATACGTAGAGTGCTATGATAAAGTTCCGATAAAGTGTACCGGAATGGACGGACAGCGTGCTATGGTCACCAGGTAGGATGCCATTACGAATGGGCGCCATCAAATAACCCAGGATGTTACAGCAGCAACATGGCATGATAAATGGGCAATGTAATGCTGTAAAAAGATCAATATGCTCAGGGAGAGAGGCCAGTTGCTGCGATCTAAGGGCACGTTACTGACAACAAAAGAGCAAGGCGCTGAGATAAACAAGCATGGAGCCATGATAAAGAGGAATGACGCTATGATAAAAGCTAAAGATGCTGTGATAAATGGACAGCGTGCTGTGATGAAGAACGCAGGGTGAAAATGTAAATAAATGGCGAAGACCTATAATAATGGACAGTGCTCTGATATAACACAGTCATGTTATAAAGGGCAGGATGCTATGATAACGGACTCTGTGGTTATATAAGGGTGCCACTTTAAAGGGCAGTGTTGTAAAATGGCAGAGGGCAACGAAAAAGGGCAAAGAGATGCTGTAAGATGGTAGGGTGCTGTGATAATTGGCGGACCGATGTTATGAAAGAACAGGGTGCTATAATAAAGGGTAGTGATAATATATATGAGTAAGATGCTTTGATAAAGTGAAGATTGTTGTCAAAAAGGGCAAGGTGCTATGATAAAGAGCTGCGATGTTATATACGGCAGGATGCTATGATAAAGTACACAACGATGTTACAGAAGAGCACGGTTCTGTGATAAAGGACACATCAATGTTGCAAAAGGGCAGGATTCTCAGATAACGGGCACAATGACGTTAAGAATGGGCAGGAGTCTATGACAGGTCGCATCGATGTTATAATTGGGTATGGTGCTGTGACCGAAGGAAAAATCACGTTATAGAGGGGCAGTTGCCATGATAAGGGGCAAAGTGGTTATAAAAGGGCAGGTGCCTTGATAAAGGGCAAAGTTGTTATAAAAGAGCAGGTGCCTTGATAAAGGTCAGAGAGGTTATAAAAGGGCAGGTGCCTTGATAAAGGGCAGAGTGGTTATAAAACGGCAGGTGCCTTGATAAAGGGCATAGTGGTTATAAAAGGGCAGGTGTCATGACAAGGGGCAGAGTTGTTGAAAAAATGAAAGGTGTCATAATAAAGGGCAGAGTAATGCTATAAAACAAGTTGACGTGACTAAGGATAGCTAGTTGATGTGATGAAAGGGCCTGGACCAGTATTGTGATGAAAGGAAAATGTAATGTTACACAAGGGTAAGATGCTCTGAGAAAAGTCTAGGGTGTTTTGTTAAAAGGGTTACCTTGTAGTCTTCGGGGCCCACCCCCCACAGCCCGCGCTCGGCTCAGGCAGCTGAGTAGGTTCGGTGTTCGACAAAGCTGTTGGGGGCTGCGGACCACAGGAAACATTTAAGAAATACTTGCCCACATCTTTCTTATACTTCTCTACTGTACATCCCATTGCGTTTCTGATTGCTGCATGCAATAAGTTTAAGAGCCCCGGGCCCTGGGCGATGAAGGTGTACTTCCTTTTAAGCATAACGTTTTATATCTTAAGGTACAATATTACAGTCTCCTCCCATGCTTGTCGCACCGGTAAGGGAATTATTTCCTAGTGCAGGTTGGACACCATGCCCCTGCAAGGTTTCCCAAGTGTAAATGATACTATACCTCTCCCGTCTGCGCTCCAGAGAGAGTACAACTGCAGTGATTTCAATCGTTCCCAGTAGTTCGCTCGTTTATCACGTCATTACGGGTCGCGATAGATCTCTGAACACATTCTAATCAATACACTTTCGCCCGTCATGAGGGTTATGGCGGCAAACAGCAGTATTCTCTTCGCGAGAGCATTTAGCGCCTTAAAAGAGGGTCATCATTGCTTTCTCCCTCACTTGATTTGAAAACCCGTAGGATCCATCCTACCAATGTTTTTGGCTGAGGCAACTCTTGCCATGCTATTTTCGCTGATGGCAATGTCGTCAGAAATCATTCCGCTCGAGGTCTTTCCTGATGTTCAATAGTGATATGACAGTCTCTGCCCGTTTGTTATTGTGCACTGCTCCACGTAATACTATGATAAGAGGCTACGGAGCTGCGTTAAATTTATATAATGTGATAAAAGGCTAGGATGCTATGTCACAAGGATAATGCTGTGATAACAGGCTAGGGTGCACTGTTTAAATGCTAATGTTGTGACAAAAAAAATAGGCGCTATCTTAAAATGATAATTCTGAGATAAAAGGCTTGGATGCTATGTTAAAGAAGGGTAATGCCGTGGCAGATGGTGCGGTACTGTGGGGAATCAGACGGTGGTTCTATTCCTTTAAGCATGATGGTGCAAGCGTTGAGGACGACGGTACGGCTCTTGAACACGACGGTACATCCTTGAACACGACAGTATGACCCTAAAGCACGACGTTATGACTCTTGAGCACGACTGTACGGCCGTTGAACACGATAGTATGCTGGTATAACATTTGCGTAAGACGGTATGACCCTTGTGTACGACGGTTTGACCCTTAAGTACTGCAGTATGACCCTTGAGCACGGCAGTATGACCCTTGAGCACGGCAGTATGACCCTTGAGCACGGCAGTATGACTCCTGAGTAAGGCGGTACCACCCTTGAGTATGACGGTGCGACCATTGAAAACGACAGTATGTCCCTTGAGTACGACGGTACGACCAATGAATACGACCGTTGAATACGACGGTACCACCCTTGAGCATGACAAAGCTAACCTGAAGAAAAACATGCGTGAGCACATGATGATGGTACGACCCTTGAGTACGAGCGTGACCCCCCTCCCCTGGAGTTCAATAATAGTACGACATTTGAACATGACGGTACGAACCTTGCGTAAAACGGTGCGATGGCATAACCCCCATGAGTACACGGTACGTACCTTGATTACGAGTAAAGTCATGGCAATCAATAAGGTAAATCGCTCTCCTACTATAACTAATAAAGAGCAGCAGCTATTCATTAATGTACAGTTTCGGTACAGTATCTAGAATGCCTTTCGCTCTCCAGTAGCACTGATTTCGACATCTGTGTCTGACGTATAAGTGATCTAATACAGTGAAGGGTGACCAGATAAAAGGAAAAAAATCAGGGTGATAAAAGTGTGCAAGGTGAAGTCACTGAAGTGGTAAGGTGATATAAATCTGCTGAGTGACGAGATTGCAAAGGTTAGTGATATTAAAAAAAAAAAAAAAAAGAGCAGGGTGACGTGACTGAAGTGGTAAGGTGATACAAAAGTGCAGGGTGACGTGACTGCAGGGTTAAGGTGATCTGATGAAAAACAAGGGCATGTTACCTTAATGAAAATACAAGGGGGACATGGTAATAGGTCAGGACTTCAGAGAAAGCGATATAAATAGATGTTCAGCATGCTGAGGACACACAAACAATCACACAGTGATCAAACGGTAGGTCAAAACGTAAGAATGACATGATAATGAGAGCAGAGTAATGCGTCGAAGAACAGTGAGGGTGCTGTATTAAAATAAAAGGTATGGTGATATGAAGATGTCAAAGCTGTGTGGTAAAACGAGCTGGGCAGTGTGACAAAAGGGTAGGATGCTGTCATTTAAGGCCAGAGTACTGCCATGAAAGTTTAAGATGCCGTCATTAAAGGCCAAAATACTACTATGAAAGGCTAGGATGCTGTTATGAAAAGGCAGGATGCTGTCACAAAAGAGCATAATACTGCCATGAAAGGGAAGGATGGTCTGAGAAAAGGATAGGACGTTATCAAAGGGAAGCGTGCTGTCATAAGTGTACGGCGCAGGATGTCAAAGTGGGGCAGAATGCTGTCAAAAAGTGTTGGTAAATCATAAAATGTCACACGGTATCATAAAATGGTAAGATGCTATAATAAAAAGGGTAAGATGTTGTCTGAAAAGGGTACAATGATGTTATGAAATGCTGAATGCTGTCATAAACGGGCAGGATGGTCATACAAGGGTAGGATGCTTTCACAAAAGGGCAGATTACAGTTAGGAAAGGGTGGAAAGCTATCAAAAACGGAAGAGGTTGAAGTCCGTCAAAATAGCAGGATTATGTAATAAAAGAGGCAGGATGCTGTCTTAGAAGGGCAGGATGCTGTTACAAAAAGTTGCATGCTGTCATAAAAGGGATCGTTGCTGTCATAATTGGAAGGATGATGTTCAAAAGGAAAGATCTGTCAAAAATGGGTAGGATGCTATCATAAAAGAGCTGGATGCTGTCATGACAAGAGGCCCGTCACTAAAGGGTATGATAATGTCATACAGGGTTGGATGATCATAAAAGGGTTGTATTCTGTCATGAGATGGCAAAACTGTCAAGAAAGGGTGGGATGCTGTCATTATAGGAAATGATGCTGTCAAAGGTTTGAATGCTATCGTAAAAGGGTCGATGCTGTCAAAAAAGGCAAGACGGTGTCATAAGATTAGTCACCAAAGGGCAGGGTGTTGTCATTACAGAATAGAATGCTATCACAAAAGGGCAGAATGGTTATAAAAGGTCAAGATGCTATCATAAAAGTGTAGGATACTGTCAAAGAAAGGTTGGCTGCTCTCACAAATTGACAGGACGCTGCTTAAAAGGGCATGATGCTGTCATAATAGGATGGATGTTGTCATTATGGGGCAAGATGCTACATAAAAGAATTGGATGCTGTTATGAAAGAGGGTAGGATGATGTCAAGTGGGCAGGATGTTGTTATGAAATAGAAAGATGGAGTCATAAACGGGTACGATGCTGTCACAAAAGGGTAGGATGCCGTCATAAAGGACAAAAAGTTGTCATGAAAGGGTAGAAGGCTAAAAGGGCTGGATGCTCGTCATAAAAAGAGTAGGATGCTGTCATGAAAGGTTTGGTTGACGTAATAAGAATTAGGGGAGCAGGATAAAAGGCTAGTGTGAGGATGAAAAAAAGTGTATGAAGCTAAGAAAAAGGTCAGGGATGAAAGGGTGGTCGCTGCACCTTGCTGCAGGGTACACTGCAAAATACCAACAGGGTACATCCAAGCATGTACAGGGTGCCCATCGAATTAATGTCCTGTGTCTTGTTTCCAATTCTCAGCCCATGATAACTTTATGAATGATTTATGTAGCTTGCAATGACGCATGTAAGTAGCAACACTACAATTAATCTAGCCTGGCAAAATGAGGAGGATTCTGTAACTTCACCCACGCACTAGGATTTTCCTAGTTAACATTATCATAACTAACATTATAACAAAAGCAAGTCCTTAACATTATCATAACTAACATTATAACACAGTCAAGTCCGGAAGGAAGACAAAAGCCTTCCTTTCTTTCCCTAAGAAATGGATTAAGTTTCTACAGCAAATGCTGTTTTCAAGTATAAGTTTGGACCTGTGAAAGAAATGCAGACACTAAGATATATTTTGACCAGCCAGTAACACTAAGAAAGTTGGTAATGGTTGGGGTAACATTACTGACCAAAATCAACAATATAATGTTTCCTCAAAAATCATGATACATCACACCTCTTGAATGACTGCAACACCTGACAGTGCACTTCTTGTCCTTTAATCGTGAAATTCAATCCTCAAACAATAAAATGGTATGATACCACACCATCGTGAAGCTAACATGATCCACGTCGATTGTCGACTAAGCGTTCCCCATGCTGGACTTTCAAAATACACTTGTTCCAGTAGCACTCGGACACTAACTCAGGACGTCATAACATCTCATACAACGAAGCTTATCCAATATACATGAGTCTATGTACATATTTCTTAACATTTAATGTAAATCTGAGTGTTAAAAATAACCAGATCTTCAGTGAGACTAAGTTGTCACGAAGTGTTCAACGAATGCTCTATTCAGTGGCGTCCCCTCGTGAGAAACTGTAGCTAGCATTTCTAACGCTTGAACAAGAAACATCTGCTCGTTGTACAGGTTCTGAAATGGTTCTCAGTGACGATCAGTAAAGCTGTGTATTCAAAGAGACGGTCATCGCCTTGCCTTGGCGAACAGAAATGCCATCTGCCAGTTTTTCACCTGATATTTTAAGAGATTTCATGGGAAATTATCGATTTCTAATCTGGTAACCCTACCTTAACTAACTAGTGGCCTCCTTGGTAACGTTCCGAAGGACTATCTTGATACACTGGATTCGTAAATCCAAAAAGCGAGTGAAAATGCCCTGAGGACACAGAACATACTCCTTCCCTCTCTCACTGTTGTTTGTAAACTGAGCGAGGTACCGCCGGGTCGCCATCTGTTGGCAGTTTCTGGCAACTCAACATTGACGTAGGTAGCCAAGCGCTCACCACAAGGCAAGTAGTTACTTGATATTGCTTTTACCATAAAAGGAATTATACATGACTCAAAGCTTATAAATCTTCTGTGGGACTATAGAATACTTTGGAGATACTGTGTATCAGCACAGCTATAAAGAAATGGGGTAAATGTGCTGTCCCAAACTTCTTTATTGCGCGTAATTACATCTGAGGTAAAAATCCATCTCAGAACAACTTTGAATTACTATAACCATATCGTTTTAACTTCAGCAAAGTTTCACCTTGGCCACGATTTCATCTTGATAGTAACATTATACAACAGTTCATTATATTACGGCTTTAAGGCACCTTCAACATACTCTCATAGACTATACGACAGAAAAACTACCACATGTAACTCAAATCTGCAAAGTAACACAGCTGAGCATGCGTGCACCCATGCTCTAAGTGTTGTGATTACCGTTAGACCCATTTTTTCTTTTTATTTAAAAACTATCTATTTTTAAGTTCATCTTGTTTAAGCTGGAGGCTCCAGTCACGGAATAAAGTCCACATCAAGGCTGTGCCTTTACTGAAATATGGAGAGGTTAATGAAAGGGTTAAAAAGGAAACAAGGAAAAGTATTTACGAATTTGAAGGATACGAAAAACCTGTCTTTTAAAATGTGCCAGGTCATAGTTATTGGGAAAGACATTGAAAAGGTACAGAATTCCAAAGCTTCGAGGTGCTGGATAAAGAAACAGTTATCAAAACGGCCACTCTCGAGATGTCATCCCCCAAACATAGATCAATCTTTTGTATAAACGGAGCAATTGTTCAGAGCAAAAGAATTTTCGACATCGATACAGGACTCCCAGGTTCTTGGAGGTAAACTCAGCTGTTTCCGTGTTAAGAGGTTCCCAAGACAGAGTGGAAGTTACAGCAATACCAAGTAACATAACAGAGTGCATGTTACGGTAATACCAAGAACGTTTACTTTGTCAAGACGTGGAATTACAGAACCTGTCCAAGTCTAAGTTTATTGAGGAAGTTGTGTCGAGACGAGATGCAGATCGAGCGAGAGAAGAAGGAACAGAATTGAAGGATGTGGATGAATGCAGTGTTGCGTCGTCAGCGTATGACTGCATTTGGTTATCTGTGGATGAAAGGAAATCGTTGATGAAAAGGATAAAAAGTGTAGGAGACTTGACAGAACCTTGAGCGACAACATTGTTGATGGAGAAAGGGGGAGAGGTTGATCCATCAACAACCA
Organism: Panulirus argus; assembly: GCA_038088735.1. Lineage (NCBI taxonomy): Eukaryota > Metazoa > Arthropoda > Malacostraca > Decapoda > Palinuridae > Panulirus > Panulirus argus. Next base: position 9,004 of record JAYMFT010408540.1, on the reverse strand, counting down.
AGGGGATAGATCGGCTGGAGAGGAAGCTAGATATGAGGATGCAAAGTGTGGGAGGGAAGTCAAAAGAAAGGAACTTACAGTTGATGCCATACCCCGTCGAAAGCTTTCGATATATCAAAGTTAATTACATAGGATTCTCCAGAATCTTATAGGGATGATGACCAGATATTAGTAAGATAGTAAAGAATATCACCAGTGGATCTCGCCTTACGGAAGCCATACTGGTGATCAGAAAGAAGACTGTGAGATTCAAGATGTCTGAGGGTACGGTAGCTGAGGAAGGGTTCAAAGACTTTGGAATTGATAGATGTCAAAGCAACAGGACGATAGTGTGAGAGGTTCGAAAGGACAACTTTCTTAGGGATAGGATATTCTAACGCATGTTTCCAAAGAGAAGGGAAAATTCTAGCCTTTTAATAGAAACGGAACAGATGAGCAAGCAACAGTGCAAGTTAAGAGGCATACTCTTTCATTACACTGTGTTGGATGCTATCGGGACCATAAGCTTTGCTTGTTTCCAGAAAAAGAAGTTCGAAAAGAGAATACGGGAAGAGGCATAGGATCAGTCAGAGGAGCATCAGGGGGTGAGGGAATGTTAGACTCATCCACGGTGGAGTTAGAGGAGATACGGGAACCAAAAAGAGTAGCTTTGTCAACGGGAGAGAGCTATAGTACCGTCAGAACGGAAAAGTGAAGGAAAGCTAGAGCGACAGAAATCTTTTAGCGATGCCCTTAGCTAAAGACCAGAAAGACTTATCAGTAGATGACGAGGAGAGGTTATCGCACTTCTTTTGAATAAAGGAACGCTTTGCCTCACGATTAACACACTTGCAATGATTAAGGGTAGTGATAAATGCTGATTGGGAGTCGGAGGATTTCTACTAAGTGTAAAGTATGTTGCATCATCACATAAAAGATCATTCAGTTCTGACAAATAATTATCTTTGTCCATAATCACAAGTGTGTCAGCCTTATCTGTTTTAGTTACATGTAGTTCACCATCTTTCTTCAAATTGTTAGTCACACTGATGAATCGTTTTAGACAATTTGGAGCATCTGGTTTAGATAATACTCGGGTCTCGCTCTGGATTCATAAAACTGATCAAAGAAAAGAATCAAGCCATAACTGGGACTCACTGCGTCATCACAGACAAGACCTTTCCACATGACCTACGCAGTTCACTGTATTTGGCAATGAAAGCTGCGAATTTTGCGAAGAGGAGCTCTGTAAATTCTAGGCTTTTTGCAGCCCTTGGCATAGATTTGGGATCTGGTCACAAAGTTTTCCTGTTCCAGACGGAAACAAATCATTTCATTGTTCACGCTAGGGGTGCATAGCGAGGGTTAGGTGGAGGCAATTATAGTGCGCTCGTGCAGTGGGTACAGTTCATCGACATAGGAAGTTGATGGATGGGCCCTGGGACCCAAAGGAGCCTCTTCCCGTCACAGGATAATGGCATGTCCAATTCATGGTACATGATTCAAAGGAGGATATTCATCTCGTCAGGAAATGGGGGGAACTGCGTCACTGACGCACATTTGGAACAAAGCAAAAAAATATACAAATGACGTTGATAGCAAATCCGTGGGCCTCCGTTGTGTAACAGTTAGCGTTCCTGACCGTGGCGCATTCACGGGCCGCCCAGGGTCGGGCGCATAGGTTCGAATCCTAGTTGCGGCAGTCGGTCCACAGTCAACCCAGCTGTTCATACACCCCTAGAGGTTGGTCGATAAAATGGGTACCTGGCTCAGGATAGGGCATACAGCGTTAATGGGATGGCCTTGATTAGGGCCTCAGTTGCCCGTGCCGTTTCAGCTAAAAAAAAAAAAAAAAAATCAGAGGAATTAAAAATAAATTACATATAAAACATGGAATTACAGAATGTCCTTGCACTGGGCATGGTTACATCAGAAAATGGTTTATAGATGGACAATGTTACATGAAATACATGATTTGGTAGTTGTAACATATTATGCGTACAAACTGTGTATATTAACATGAGCACACATAATGAGATATGTATTATGTACAGAGGTTTAAAAGGAGGTTTGATGTACATCACAGTTTACAGGATTTGTGTTACTGAATGTTACATAAGGAGAATGTTATATACTGCTTAGGGTATGGCAAATTTTGGATAATTCCATAATGTCTTCAAGGATATTACTCTCCGTAAAGTAGTCCCAGAGCTGTCGAAACTGTACAGCTGGGAGTCTGAAATCACTGATTTTACGACAGTCGGCAATACACAGCCCCAGCCCGTGTCCAGCGGGTGCAGAACAGGCAGCACTTGTGTTGAGCACGATTATGATTTTGCACGACTTGCCAAAGGTACAGTTCCTGTACCCCAGGCGTATTATGGCAGTTACAATCTTACACTGTATAGAAAAGGTTTTGAGCTTTTCTTAAGGATGTTTTTTGACCAATTACCATCATAATACTGCCTGGTCTTTCAACAACTGTTAAGAGGTTTTCTTCCTCGCGGGCAGGTGTGGTGTAGTGGGCACGGGCTGTGCCTTTAGTTAGTTCGAGTGTGATGTAAGGGCCGGGAGCAAACAAGATGTTTGGCAAGATGATCAACATAGTAATGAAACTTACGTTCGACATGTGAAGCTATCCATCGGATATGGGTATGTAGGCCACTGCTCTAGTTTTCAATAAGCAAGGGGTGAATGGTGGAAGGAATAGTTTCCTACAAGGCCTTCACTGTCTGTGGAGGGAGTTGTCAGAGAGGAAGAGGTTTGCAGCGTTAGGTCAGAACAAGATAATGTCATGATAATGCTATACAGTTTGCGGTGGGTAGAGCTGACCAAGGGCTAATTTTCTATAGACGACCTAAGTCGCGCAGGCCTCACCGTTCTCCCGCAGGAATCCACCAGCAGCGTATTGTCAAGGCACGTTCACAAGCACACTTACGTGTTCACATATCAGTCCTTGCAGGGCATGAGGACTGAGTTCGTCAAGAGGACAGTTAATACAATCAAACTGGAGAGGTCTGGTGTGACAAGGTTCCAAGGATACTGGTGCAGGAACTGTTGGTATCAGTCCCCTAGCGGCAGCAGTTGAAACCGGCTAAGGTCGAGCCACCTACGGTACTCTGATGAATGATAGCGGGTTCTTCCAGGCAAGGATTTTGTCATTAATGACTTGTGGAAAGTGTTGTGCAAAACTGGAGTGGACGTGGGGTGTCTGAAACACTTGGCACAAAACGGCATTAAGGCCTTGAATACAGTCAATGGCTGTGGATAGGGCAAGGTCAGTTCTCATATATATTACCCTCGTCGACATGGGACACCATAAGATTAGTTTTATAAATTGATTCTGTGTAACCTCGAGGGCACAGAAAAGTTTCAGGTCAGCTATAGACAGATGGATGGCGAAATACGCTGGCACAGATCGCACATACACCAGATGAAACTTCTTACCATTCTCAACACTTGTACCTATTTCCTTGCCTTTGTGCACAGATAGGTTGAAGGCGACTAAAATCCTGAATTTCATTCACGACACATAAGTTTGTGGGTCACTAATAGCACACGCCTTGAAAGGCGTATGAAGGACATAATTCTGTGACATCATGGTGAAGCACAAGGGAGTAATTCTCACTGTTAACATGCTCATCATACGTTAAGACTTTTGTTTTGGCCGTATGAATGACTAAGCCTCACTGAATGGCGGAGTGTGTTAACTGGTTAAGGAGATGTCTCCGGTTAGGCGGGTGAAAGACGAATGTCATCAGCATAGCACACTTCAATGCCACCATTATCAATTTCAGAGTTAGTTAGAAGTGTCTCTAAGAGAATATTGAACAATGTCGGGCTAAGGACCCTTCCAATCATTACTTAAAACAGTCCTTAGTCAGGAGGGCAGTACTTCCCTGGGCGGCTGCTGTTTACATAAACTTACCAGCAAATATAAATGGAGCGACAGAAACAAGCAGGGAGACCAAGGAAACAGAACAGCTTTACTGAAATAAGGAAATGATGCACCACAATTCAGATGGAGAGTAAGGAGACAAGGTCGACGTGACTGGTTGGCAGGGAAGGCAGCCGGTGTGAGGATCACCAAGGTCCCCGGGAGGTCAGACAGAGCTACAATAGATCGTAAGAACCGATGAAACACCCAGGGAAGGCTACTGACGACGGCGAGGCTCCCACTGATGGGCAGATTGATCAAATGCTCACTGCTTAACCCGTAGCCCCATGAGTATGACGACTTGAGCCCTTGGGTATGACGACTTAAACCTTTGAGGACGACGATTTTACTTGAACACAGCGACTTACTCCATGAATACGACGACTTTACCCCCTCAAACAGGCGACTTAACACTTTGAGCATGACGATTTATCCCCTTAAACACAACGACCTTACCCCTTGAAATATGACAAATTAAGTCCTTTTTTTATGTTGAAGGCTACAGTCACAGACAAAAGTCTTTGGGCAAGGCAACTTAACCCCTTTGGTAATGATGACTTACCCTTTGAGTACTCCAACGAATTCCGTCTAGTCTGACGACCTAACCCCATAATTTACCAGTTTACGGTCTCACGTGTTCTACCTGATAGATACTGACGGGTATAGGATTTTAGGTGTAGCACCTCCTCCTAATCCAAAAATCTTAAGTTCTCTTAAAGTGGGGAAGGATTTGAATTAGAAGAAAAATTGTAAGGGTAAAACTCTCTGTATCAAAAGTTCAGAGTACGGGAATCCATCAGTACCACCTTCGTCAAAATCTATCGAACATAAGGAGAGGGAAGCCTAGGCTGTCTCGACGTCAATTTTGAATGTGCTCGCGTAATGCGTAACCTTCGACAAGTAATCCGTCCTGCAGACGGCTGATATTAAGTCTTCAACTGGCACTTTGTTCGGATTCTTCTGATCTTTATTCAGTTTGTAAATCGATGTACAAAGAAGACTACGAGCAATATGAACGCGTTAAAAATCGTGGAACTTCTGTTGGTGTGTGAATGAGAGTATGTATTCCTACGTTTCCACATTTCCTGATGAATCATCACCACTTGACAAGGCGAAACAGAATGGCAAGAGGAAGAAGGTCATGGAAGGGGGGGGGGGAGTGTGGAGCGGCTATGACATGACGGTCATAAGGTTTGTTGGGGAGGACCACATGGGGAAGAAGGGGGAGAGGGGAGGGGGTTATGCTTCCCATGTGATGTTACCTGTTCCTTAACAGTTCTACAATTGACAATTAGCATAACAGGAGCCCCACAATGATCAGCAACAATAGGAGCATCATTATCAACATGAGCATGATAAATATTAATAATAACAGGAGCATCATTGTCAGTCAACAACAGGTGCATTGTTATTAGTAATAACAGGGGCATCATTATCAGTAAGAAGAACAGGTGAATCATTATCAGATACAAGAACAGGTAATCATTACCAGTAACAACAACAGGTCTTATTTCACAGGTCCAACGGACGGGTAGTCCAGCTGCTACACTATAAAAGTAGTTCTTCACATCCTTTCTAACAAGTTCCTTCTTTAATTTCGTGTTATGTCGTCTGGTTGTTCTATCCTTACAAGAGCTATCCACTACCTGCGTCATCAAGCTGGTTTAATAACTTTAAAAGCCGTGGTCAAGCCATCATTACTCTTCTCTCTTCCACGATGGTCAGATTTAAGGTCTCAAGCTTTTCCCTGTAACTCAGATCTTTCTGTTCTAATGCCAAACATTGTGCTTTATTAAGTGTGGTTACCAAACATGAGGAAATCATTCTAGTTTTGGTCATATGTATGAAGTGAACAGCTTGATGAATATTTCCTCATCCATATACTTGAAAGCAGTTCAAACGTTTGCCAGCAGACAGTTTGTCTCCATTAATAATTTCTCAATGTGCGACTCTGGCGACAGGTTAGGGACCTGTGTCACTTCTGAAGTGCCTCTCACGCACGGATTCCTGCAGCTTAATTCATATTGTGGCCTTGTTGCACTGTGCCCCATCCTCGTTACATTCACTTGGATTGAATTCATCAACCGTGTATCACAGCTACTCTGGAATTTGTGTAGGTCCCCGTGTAAGTTCCTACAATCTTCCCCTTTTTTTACTTCCCTCACTACTTTGGCATCATCTGCAAACATGTTCAGATAGGAGCTCAAGCCTTCTGGAAAGGCCTTGGTACCAAGAGACCCTGCAGCATGCCGCTGGTGACCTCAGCTCATTTTGGCAGAGTTCCCTCGACATGTGTCCTTTGTGCATTTTCCAAAAAGATTGTCCAACTCATCGAAGGAGTCTCCCCCTTATTCCTGCCTGGGGATCCAGCTTGTCTACTAGCATCCTGTGTGTGTGTGTGTGTGTAATCACCTATTTGCACTGGACAGGGAAGGAGTTTCACACCTGTGGGGCCCCTGAGTCTTCTTTACCTACACAGAGGTTCTCAAACTACTGTATGCTGCCTACATTTGCTGCTTCCTCTTTCAGTTTATTCCATGCGTCCATCACCCTTGTACCGTAATAGTACTTCACATCATTCTTTTCTTAAATTTCTTGAATGAATGCACGTTATTTTTTCCCGGTTCTTCTGTCTTACAACTTTTTAAGATCTGTTCACCGTCTGCAGTACATCATGAGCCTGGTTGAAACGCTTCAAAGTTGTGAGCAGGTTACCCTTCACTCTTCTCTCTTCCAAAGCGGGCAGATTTAAGGTCTCTAGCATTTCCCTGTTACCTAGCTCTCTTAATTCTATTGAATTTTGTTACCCTCCTCTGGACCTTCCCAATTAGCTCTATGTGCTTATCTAGGCACACTGACCAAACTTGAGAAATACAAGCTACACTTGTCCTTACGTAGGACGTGCGCAGCTTGCTAGATATTTCTCTCATGAGTTTAAAAGCAGTTATGTTTGCCAGCAGCCAGATGGGCTGCTTAACTACCTCTAATGTGGGACTCTGGCTACAGGTTAGGGACGCTGTTGATTTCCAAGCTGGTGTCACGTGTGGTTACTGCTTGTGATTATTACTTGAGTATTACGGGGACAGAGTTTTACACTCGTGTTTTCCCGTCTCTCCATCTTATATACATACATCACGTCTTTACTTCTGTGTGTGTGTACAGACAGGCAGACAGACAGACAGATAGATACACACACACACACACACACACACACACACACACACACACACCAGCCTAGGCCAGGCACCGTTATGTGTTGTTGCTGTTGCTATTTTGGGGGCATATGAGTGTGTATCTTTTGATATGAGCGCGTAATTTTGTGTGATTTTGTGTTTATACTTATTTGTGTACGCATTTTTGCACACGTGTATGCATACAGTAAACCAAGAAGGTTTATTGAAGTTAGGCGAGATATATGTATGTACGTGTGCATATGCATGTATGTATGCTTTGATGTATGATCATAATAACTTCAAGGATAACGATAAGTAGCCACGGTAACTTCAGGCAGCCATCGCAACGTACGGGACCACAGGAGGCTTAGCTGTCTCAAGCCCCACCCGACACGATCCTCGTCTTCACTCCCGCCCGTCACAATCAGGTGGATTTGCATAAAGGGCAAAAGTGTCTCACTCGAGCCTGAGGGATGGCGAGCGTGTGAGTCACACGGGGAACCACATTACTCACACGGCCGCGGCCGGCCGCTGCAGACACCCTCATCCTGGCCTCTCCCCCGCTCTCCCGCCCGTCTGCTGCCGCATCATACCTCACCTAACTTGACCCCACACGGGAACACCGACACTAAAGCTATGCACACACACAACCATGACGCAGCATTCGCGATGATAAAACACATGAAAAATACACATTTACGTCGTTAATTTCAAGTTTTCCGCTAAGATAAAGTAGCGTGCCACTTAAGAACCCATATCATTACACCACAATCAACACAAAAGCAAATAAAATCTAACACAGCACATCATAACACAACTCAAGGTTTCCATAGTGATAAAACCCCAATAAAACTAAACTTCAGTATATGTACTTAAACCATTGCCCCCCCAAAGAAATCATTCTACAAATATACCACAAGTGCGCTAATACAATAATAACAATAACAAGAACGTCCCACTATAAACTCTGCTTTAATAAACCCCACAAGAATGAAACCTCACTACGATAAAAACAGCTGCAATCAGGACTACGACAGCCTATCATTACTCTGCAGCAGCAAGTTATCAGAACCTCTACGATAGAAAGGAAGCCGCCCAGCGCATCATGGGCCACTGACGTTATAACAAGTTTGAATGCATCAAAATTGTACGTAACAACTGAAGAAGGAATTTTGATTGACGGTTATCATATGACTCTGACAGCCGTAATGACCCTAGCAGCTTATAAGCCCAAGTTTAGACCAAATAACCAACCGACCAGCCAAGCGGTGGCGACTGTCCCTTATTCTTATGGCAGCAAATTACCCGGGGAAGGACAGTCTGGCTCACGGTAGACTACCCGTACCTTGGGTTTGCTTTAGCTGTTACTCCCCTGGTCAGATCTAATCCAGCAGACGGTTATATTCAAGGAGAATAACGCATTGTGTCACTTGCAGAGAGCAACGCGCAACTAGGCTTGCTGATGCTGCCCTCTGGTATGTATGTCCAGGATGTACATCCGCTGCCAGCCACGTAACCCTCTACTTGTACGCTTTTTGAACTCCAGACGAATACCATTCTCAGAACTGTTTATCTGGAGGCGTCAGCTTCAACGTTGATTATCATTATCATCATCATGTAACCCCTTGACTTCCTTTACATAACTCTGAGGATGTGCTCCCAACAGGAGTAGGGAAAATGATAGTTTTGGAATCGAGAAGTTCCTCGATGAGACTTGACTCCTTTTCGTTCCTAACGATGATAAGGCCACGACGAAGGTCAACTTTTCACTCGTTATATAATTATATACGGGCACAGTCATCTATATATCTTTCAGACATAATTGCCATTTCCCGCGATAGCGAGGTAGCGTCAAGAACAGAGGACTGAGCCTTAGAGGAAAAATCCTCACTTGGCCCCCTTCTCTGTTCCTTCT
>JAYMFT010408529.1:0-18403 GCA_038088735.1 Panulirus argus | reverse complement strand
ACCTATATATATAAGATCACAATCATTACAAGGTATTTTATACACTCCTGGGCTGACATCACATTTTTCCTTCTGGTAAACATTGACTACATTGCTGAAAAGTTTGTTTGGGTAACTACATATTACTCTGACATTATCCTTGGGCAATTTGGCAATTTCTTCAATACTGAGTATGTGAATACATTATAAGGGACCTTAAGAATTTTCTGAGAGTGAAATTCATTGTTACTAGAAACCGAACTATTTGAGCCATAGTAATTTTGAAAAAAATGAATGACCTTTCTTTTGAAATATGTCATGTCATAGTTATTGGGAAAGACATGAGAAGACAGAGAGTTCCAAAGCTTTGACATGTAGGAAAAGAAGTAAGTATCAAAATGGCCCACCCTTGAGTTCCCTGATGCCGCACAATAATCCTGTGATGCAGCAGCTTGCTGAGTATTGCATGGTCTCGTGAGTGGAGGGGACACTCAGGTAGCCAGCTCTTGGGAGCAAAAATCAAAGTAATACCTATAGAAGAGGGAAAGTGAACCACCATTGTGTCTTAGGGCAAGGAGGTCAATTTTGGAAGTTAGCCTGGGACAGTCGGACTGCTTTCGACTCAACTCTGTTGAGTAAGGATACAGAGCTCAAACCACCCCAGATGTGGGAGCAGTACTCCATACAAGGATGAATCAATCTTTTGTACAAACAGAGCAACTGTTCAGAAGAGAAGAAGTTTCGACATCTAAACAGGACACCCAGTTTCTAAGAGGGAGACTTAGCTATTCCATTATGTGGGTTTTCCAAGAAAGAGTGGATGTTACAGTAACACCAAGTACATTCATTGAGTCAAGAGGTGGAATTGCAAAACTGTCAAAGGAGAGATGAGAGCTGTGAGGAGTTTTTGACATTGAGGTGGGTAGAAACTGGGTCTTGGAGGCAGTAAACTTAAGATTTTGTGTACCCCACAGAGATATCCTGTACAAGTCTGAGTTTATTGAGGGAGCTGTGTCAAGACAAGATACAGATCGAGTGAGAGAAGAGGGAGCAGAATTGAAGGATTTGGATGAATGCTGTGTTGAGTTTTCAGCATATAAGTGCATTGGATTATTTGTGAGGGAGAGGAAATTGTTGAATAAAAGTAGAAAATGTGTAGGGGACAAGACAAAACCTTGAGGGACTCTTCTCCTGATGGAGAAAAGGGGGAGACTGATCCATCACCATCCACAGAGATAGATCGGCCAGAGAGGGAGCTAGATATGAATTAGCAAAGTGAGGGAGGGAAGCCAAAAAGGGGAGCTTAAAGATGAGACACCAATGCCACACCTTGTCAAAAGCCGTAGATATGTCAAGGGCAGCTACATATGACTCCCCAAAATCTTTCAGGGACAATGACCAGACATTAGTAAGATTGGAAAGAATGTCGCCAGTGGATCTTGCCCTATGGAAGCCATACTGTTGATCAGAGAGAAGACTGTGATTTTTGAGGTGTTTAGAGATATGGGAGTTAATAAGAGATTTAAATACTTTGGAAATGGTAGATGTCACACCAATGGGACGATGGTTGGAGGGGTCAGAACAATCACCCTTCTTAGGGATGGGATGTATCAAAGGATGTTCCTGAGGAGAAGGAAAAGTTTTAGTTTTTAAACAGAAACGGAACAGACAAGCAAGTACAGGTGCAAGTTCAGAGGCACAGTCTTTCAGCACACAGGGATGGATGCCATCAGGACTATAAGCTTTGCTTGTGTCCAGAGAAATAAGCACTTTTCAGACAGTCTGAAAAGAGATTATGTGAAGAGGCATAAGATTAATAAGCGGAGCATCAGGGGTGAGGGAATGTTAGAGTCATCCAAGGTGAGGTTACAGGAAAAATGGGAACCAAAGAGAGTTGCTTTGTCTGTGGGAGAGACAGCTATAGTACTGTCAGAACAGAAAAGTGAGGGAAAGGTAGAGAGACAGAAGATGTTAGAGATACCCTTAGCTAAAGACCAGAAAGACCTATCATTGGATGACGAGGAGAGGTATCATACTTCCTTTGAATAAAGAAACACTTCGCCTCACGGATAACGTGCTTGCAGCGATTACAGGCAGTGATAAAAGCAGAATGGGAGCCAGAGGAAGGAGAGTTTTTCCAAGCCTGATATGCATGATCCCTTGTCTGAATGGCCTCAGAACAGGAATGGTTGAACCACGAATTGGATGAAGAAGTAGTCTTGGAGGAAGAGGGAATAAATGTTTCCATTCCAGCAAGAATAACCTCTGCTGTGAGTTTGGTGGCGACAGAGGCATTACCACATAAGAAACAGTGATTTACCCAAGGAAAGTCAGAAAAGAAGTTACATAAGTTATTCCAGTCAGCTTTGTTCAAGTGCCAGTATTTATGCTTAGAAGGGGCTGCTGGAGGGAAAGGTGCCTTTAGAATAGATATATTTTTGAGTGTGATCAGATGAACCAAGTGGGGGCGAGATTGTGTATTTACAGCGTAATAGACTAGAGGGGAAAAAGAAATCCAGAATATTAGGAGAGTGGCCTCAGCAGCCAGGTATATGGGTATGGTGAGTGATAATTTGCTCTAAATCATTGAGAATGGAGAATGTGAGGGCTTCGATCCCTCCACCATCTGTATGGTAGGAATTCAACCATTCCCTATGGTGAACATTAAAATCTCTGTGGTAGAGGATCTCAGATTGTGGGTGAGAGGATGTCACAGTCTCAAGGCAAGAGTTTAGATAGTCAAAGAAGGATATAGAATTTGTAGAATTAGGAGAGTAACAGGCAAAATAGAGGATAAGTATGGTAGTAGGGAGACAGACTTTGAGCCACATAACATCAAAGTTTGGAGACTCAAGGTCCTTGAGGCATGCAACAAGTGTGTTTTTGTTGGAATATGCACAAACACCACCTTTGAATGGGACTTGTAAGTGGATTTATTGTTAGATATGAAAATGGGACTAGTGAGAACATCATTATACAACTTAGACAGATGGTGTTCAACTGAGGAGAGGTTACCAGATAAACCACGAATGTTGGTATAGTGAATATAGAAAGAGAAAGATCCCACAGAGAGGGAAGGGTCAGGGGAGGGGCCGTAACTACTACTGCCAGAGCCCTCCCTCTCGTTGACAGTAGAGTCAGGCAGAAACCGAGAGATTCTTAGCACCCCATGATGCTGGGGACTAGGGGCCATAGATTTGACAGACTCTGTCATGATGATATTTATAAATGTTTTAGCGGCAAGAGTACTTATGTGAAAAAAATAATAATAATAAGCAAGGTTTGATTAGGTGTGTGGTGCTTGTGAGAAGAAGATGGTAGGACTAGCCCAGTAGTCCCATTTTGATGAGACAGAAATTGAGACCAGCAATCTTGACATGGAGAGTGTAAAAAGGTTCTGGGCACCACCTTAATGTTCCCCAATCAGGAAGGTAGTTCCAATTCACTCTATTCCATACACATCTTTCACTCTCCTGCATGTTCAGACCTCGATCGCTCAAAATCTTTTTTGCTCCATTCTTCCACTTCTAATTTGGTCTGCCCCTTCTCCTTGTTCCCTCCACTTCCATCACATAGATCCTCTTCATCAACCTTTCCCCATGCATTCTCTCCATATGTCCAAACCATTTCAATCTCAACCACACTCATTTTATTACCACACATATCTCTGATGATTTCATTACTTACTTGATCAAAAAACCTCACACTAGATGTTGTCTTCAAACATTTCATTTCCAACACATCCACCCTCCTCTGCACAGCCTTATCTATTGCCAGTACCTTGCAACCATATGATATTGTTGGAACTACTTTTCCTTCAAACATACCCATTTCTGCTCTCCAAGATAATGTTCTCTCTTCCCACACATTCTTCATTTCTCTTAGAACCTTCACTCCTTCCCCCACCCTATGACTCACTTCCACTTCCATGGTTCCAATCACTGCCACGTCCACTCCCAGATATGTAAAACACTTCACTTCCTCCAATTTTTCTCCAAACTTACATCCCAATTAACTTGTCACTCAACCCTGCTGGACCTAATAACCTTGCTTTCAGTAACATTTACTCTCAACTTTCTCCTTTCACAAGCTCTTCCATACTCAGTCACCAACTTCTGCAGTTACTCACTGGAATCAGCCACCAGTGCTGTATCATGGTCGAACAACAATTGACTCACTTCCCAGCCCTCTTATCACCAACAGACTGCATACTCGCCCTTTTCTCCAAAACTCTTGCATTTACCTCCCTCACCATCCCATCCATAAACAGATCAAACAACCATGGGGACATCACACACCCATGCCGCAGACCGACCTTCACTGGAAACCAATCACTCTCCTCTTCCTACTCATAAACATGCCTTACACCCCTGATAAAAACTTTTCACTGCTTCTTGCAGCTTACCTCCCACACCATATATTCTTAAAATCTTCCACAAAGCCTCTCTATCAGCCCTATCATATGCCTTCTCCAGATCCATAAATGCCACATACAGATTCATCTGTTTTTCTATGTATTTCTTACACATTCTTCAAAGCAAACATCTGATCCACACTTCCTCTACCACTTCTGAAATCACACTGCTCCTTCACACTCTCAATCAATATCCTACCATATATTTTTCCAGGTACTCTCAACAAACTTATCCCTCTGTAATTTGAACATTCACCTTTTTCCCCTTTTCCTTTATACACTGGCACTATACTTGCATTCTTCTAATCCTCAGGCAGTTCGCCATGATCCATACATACATTGAATATCCTTATCAACCAACCAGCAACATAGTCAACCCCTTTCTTAATAGATTTAACTGCAATGCCATCAAATCCTGCCACCTTGCTGGATTTCATCTTCCGCAAGGCTTTCACCACCTCTTCTTTTCTCACTAAACCAATCTCCCTGACCCTCTCACTCCACATACCACCCCAATCCAAACACCCTACATCTGCACTCTCTCATCAAACACATTTAACAATCCTTGAGAATACTCAGTCCATCTCCTCCTCCGTCCATCACTACCTTTTATCACCTCCCCTTTTGCCCCCTTGACCAATATCCCCTCTTGTTCTCTTGTTTTTTGCACATTATTCACCTCTTTCTAAAACATCTTTTTATACTCCCTAAAGTTTAATGATACTCTCTCCCCCCAACTCTCGTTTACCTTCTTTATCAACCCCTGCACCTTCCTCTTGACCTCCTGCTGCTTTCTCTTATACATCTCCCAATCATTTGCACTCTTTCCTTGTAAGTACTACTCAAATGCCTCTTTCTTCTCTTTCACTCGCAACTGTACTTCTTCATCCCACCACTCACTACCCTCATTAATCTGCCCACCTCCCTCCTTTCGCATGCCACATGCCATCACTACTTCCTTAAATTCCTTCCATTCCTCACCCACTCTCCTCACTTCATTTGCTCTCACCTTTTGCCATTTTACACTCAATCTTTCATGGTATTTCTTCACATAAGTCTCCTTTCCAAGCTCACTTACTCACTCCACTCTCTTCTCCTCGACATTGTTTCCTCTTTTTCTAAAAGCTCTACAAATCTTCACTCTCGCCTCCATAAGGTAGTGATCAGACATACCACCAGTTGCCCCTTTCAGCACATTTAAATCCAAAAGTCTTTCTTTTACATGCCTATAGATTAATGCATAATATGATAATGGCCGTTGACCATATCTCCTACTCACATATGTATACTTAAGCATATCTCCCTTTTAAAACCAGGTATTCACAATCACCAGTCTTTTTCAGCACACATCTTCCACAAGCTCTTCATTATTTCCACTCATAATGCACCAATTAAACCCTCAACTGCCATATATTGTCTGTGACTGGAGCCTTCAACATAAAAAAAAGAAGATATTTCTTACCTTCACATTTATATCATTTATCATTAATACCCAGTCTTGTGTACCAAAACTGCTGACACACTCACTCAGCTGCTCCCGAAACACTTGCCTCCCATGATCTTTCTTCTCATGACCAGGTGTATAAGCTCTGATAATTACCCATCTCTCGCGATCCACTTTCAGTTTTACCCACATCAATCTAGAATTTACTATCTTACACTCTATCACACACTCCTTCAAATCCTGCTTCAGGAGTAGTGCTACTCCTTCTTTAGCTCTTTTCCTCTCACCAACCCCTGACTTTACTCCCAAGACATTTCCAAGCCATTCTTTCACTTTACCCTTGAGCTTCTTTCTGTTCTTGCCCTTTACACTTTAGCTTTGTTTCATTCAGGGCCAGAACATCCAGGTTTTTTTCCTCAGACATACTAACTATCTCTTCTTTCTTCTCATCTTGGTTACATCCCCACACATTCAGACACCTCCAATCTTAGCCTTTGATGTGGATGAGCACTCCTCATTTGACCCCATCTGTTTCTTCTTTTAGAAATTGAAATACAAGAAGGGGAGGGTTTCTAGCTCCCCGCTCCAACCCCCTTTAGTGAAAAAAAGATATATATATGTATTTCAATTTTGATTGCTGCTTCCCACATTAGTGAGGTAGCACCAGTAGCGGACAAAGAAAGGCCAATTCCATTCACATCCATTCTCTAGCTTCCATGTGTAATGCACAGAAACACAGCTCCCTGTCCACAACCAGGCCCCACAGACCTTTCCATGGTTTACCCTGGATGCTTCACATACCCAGGTTCAATCCATTGACAGCACATCAACCTCAGTATACCACATCGTTCCAATTCACTCTATCTCGTGCATGCTTTTCACCTTCCTGCATGTTCATGTCCCGATTGCTCAAATTCTTTTTTGCTCCATCCTTTCATCTCCAATTTGTTCTCTCCTTTCTCCTTGTTCCTGTCACTTCTAACACATATATCCTCTTTTTCAACCTTTTCTCACTCATGCTCTCCTTATGTCCAAACCATTTCTACACACTCTCTTCTGCTCTCTCAGCTACACCCTTTTTATTACCACATATCTCTCCTACCATTTCATTACTTACTTGATCAGACTACCACATATATCTCTTATCCTTTCATTACTTACTCAGTCAAACCACTTCACACCATATATTCTTCTTAAACATTTCATTTCCAGCACATCCATCCTCCTCTGCACAGCCTTATATTAGCCCATGCCTTTCATCCATATGATATTGTTGGGACTACTATTCCTTCAAACATACACATTTTTGCCCGGCCAGATAATGTTCTGTCTTTTCACACATTCTTCTGTGCCCCCACAACCTTTGCCTCTTCCCCCACCTTATGACTCACTTTCGCTTCCATGGTTCCTTTTGATCTCTTGTCCACTCCCAGATATGTAAAACACTTCAGTTCCTCCAACTTTTTTCCATTCAAACTCACACCCCAACTAACTTGTCCCTCAGCTCTGCTGAACTTTATAACCTTGCTTTTATTCACATTTACTCTCAACTCTCTCCCTTCACACACACTTCCATACTCAGCCACCAGCTTTTGCAGTGTTTCACTCAAATTTGCCATTAGTGCTGTACTATCAGCAAATAACAACTGACTCACTTCTCAGGCCCTATCACCCCCCACAGACTGCATACTCAACCCCTCTCTTCAAGACTTTCACATTTACCTCCCTCACCATCCCATCCATAAACATCACACACCCCTGCCACAGACCAGCCCTAACTGGGAACCATTCACTTTCTTCTCCCTACTTGTACACAAGCCTTACACCCTTGATAAAATTGTCTCACTGCTTTTAGCAGCTCTCCTCCCACATCATATATTCTTAAGACCTTCCACATAGCATCTCAATCAACCCTTTCATATGCCTTCTCCAGATCCATAAGTGCTACATACAAATCCAGATTTTTTTCCAAGTACTTCTCACACTTATTCTTTATAGCAAACACCTGGTCCACATATTCTCCACCACTTCCAGTACCACGCTGTTCTTCCCCAATCTGATGCTCCGTAATGCCTTCTCCCTCTCAATCAATACCCTCACACACATCTTACCAATATACTCAACAAACTTATACCTCTGTAGTTTGAACACTCACCTATATCCCCCTTGCCTTTATACAAAGACGCTATACGTATATTTCGCCTATCCTCAGGCACCTCAACATGATCTACACATACTTTGAAAGTCCTTACCAACCAGTTGATAACACAGTCACCCTCTTAATAAATTCAACTGCAAAACCATCCACTCCAGCCACCCCATTTCATCTTAAATAAGGCTTTCACCACTTCTTCTTTCTTCACCAAACTACTCCCATGAATGGTGATTCTAGATTGATATGGGTAAAATTGAAAGTGGGTGGCGAGAGATGGGTGATTATTAATGCTATGCACCTGGCCGTGAGGAGAAAGATAATGAGAGGCAATTGTTTTAGGAGCAGTTGAATGACTGTCATCAGTTTTGATGTAAGATACCAGGTATTAGTCCTCCCTCTCTATCCTTTCCTCATGTCGACAGCTTTTTTAGCCCAAAGCCTCACAATGTAGCTCAATCCATTTAAAGTAGGCACATTACCATCTTAGTTGCTTTTCTTTTCACCCGTTCAGATAGATTTTTATGTTTCTTTAGGTATGGTGACCAGACTTGTGAGGAACAATCCAATTTTGGTCTGATGTATGTTGTGAATTATTAACTGATCATGTCCAGATTCATACTATATTTGCCAAAAGTCAGTTTGAGAAATGTGCCACTCAAACTTTACAGGTTTGAAATACTTTTTGGAGCAGGTTTTTTTATTGTTCTTGTTCCAATCATAATGTTTTTTTGGTTGGGTTTGATGATGTACCCTAAGGAGGGAATAGTTGGAATATTAATGTGCCTTGCCGGATGGTTTTTCAGAAGTTTTGACACCAATTAGAGCACATTTGGGGGAGTCTGTTACAATTTATTGCAGTATCATGGTGAGACTGAAGGCAAAAGAATGATATTCTGAGTTAACCTCATTTCCTTTTTTATCTTGGATAGCTCCCTCTATAATTCTTGGTGGTTTGAAAGGTTTCCTTTATCAGAATAGGCATCTGTTCCTTGGAAATTCACAAAATGTGAACATGGTAGATGCAGCAAAAATTCTCACATGTTGTGAAGTTAGCTTTTTTTTATTATTATTATTCCATCTTCCTGGTAGTGGAATTCTAAAAGACCTAATGAACAAGGCTTTTGCAACTGGTACAAAAGAAAAATAATAATCCTTAGTGATCAGGCACATACACAGGATTTGATCAAGGGATGCAGGGGGTGAATTACAGCCTTGCTAGGATAATGATGAAAAGTTCTATGCAAGAGTGATATGTAAGGACACATCATTTTCTTCATGTATACACAATTTCCTGTAATTTTCATTTATTCTGGCTGTTGGTCACTGTGGTGACTTTCATATCATTGTATTTTGAAGAATTTAACAACTTTTTAATTTATTTGGATGTTGAAATAAATCAGTAATGTTGGTCAGATTCTTATAAAATGAAGTATAGCTGTTGAACAGAAATTTGTTTATTATGAGACTTTGTTGACCATTTTTTAATACAAATAACATTATGGTATTTAATAGCATAAGATTAGTGATAGTGAAAACCATGAGAATTCTGTTTGATGAAACATATTAATTTGCTTTTGCAGATAGAGAAAATATTATTCATTTTAAACATATGTTAATGTTTTAGGGAGGTGTTTAAACGGGCATGGTTATATCATTGGTTGTTAGTTTCAGTTACTGAAACACATAATTAGAGATACATATAGATCTATTTTTTCTTTGAAGGAACTAAAAGTATTAAGAGAATTGTAAAATATATATAAATAGTTTACATTATATATGATATATACAGTACATGTTTGAGATATAGATCATCATGTTTATTAAGTTTGTTGTATAATGCATAGCTCAAGAGGGGATGATGACTGTCAATGTGCTCTCCCTACTTATGGTATGCCAGGAACAGAATGATTGTAGGAAGAGAGGCACTCTCAGGGCCCCATCATTAATGCTGACTCTTTTGGTAAGTCTTCCTGTCACAGAGCTCACTTGCTGAGGGACTCCATTAAATTTCAGGAAATATTAGTGGATGATGCCTTCTGACAACACATAAAGGATAAAATTACTTTGGGTAGGAAGTGTTTAATGATGCAAAGGAATTCAAACAACAGCAGACCACCAGGTCCTTTCAAGGCTGTTCATAATTGGAAGATACCAGAAATTCACAGATTAGTGTGGTAAAGTTAGAAAGCATACAGATATTTCAAAGAGAATGACCTACAAATTGTCAATATGATTAAGGAGGCACAAATACAGTAAGTCATGGACTTGCTGTGAAATACTTATCATGTCTATTCCTAAATGTATTTATAGTTCTGCTCTCAACCACTCTAATCCATAAATTATTCCATGTGTTAACAATATTGTTGAAGAAAACGTACTTTGCCTCATTTGAGGTAAAACAGTTTTGCCAACAAGTTTGTATACTTTACAGAGAGTGATATCAGGTGAATCAAATCTTAAGTAACTGTGTAGATCAAGACTATCAAAGCCTTTGGTGATTTTGAATACTTGTATTAGATGACCTCTTAGCCTTCTCTTTTGTAAGCTAAGTAGATTCAAGCCATTTAATCTGCTCGTAGGATTTACTTCTTAGCTCATGAGTCATCTTGGTAGCTCAGCGCTGCACAATCTCCATTATGCATATGTCTTTTTTTAAAGTAGGGTCACCAAAACTGAACACAATACTCAAGATGGGGTCAAACCAATGAATTGTAAAGAGTAAGGATGATTTCCCTGGACTTAGATTTGAAGGCCTTAGGTATGAATCCAAAAATTTTGTTCACTCTTTTCACTGCATTTCTGTATTGCTTACATGGTTTTTGGTCACCAGAGATCATTATGTGCAAGTTTTTTTCCTCATATACATTTTGCAGTTCAACAGAATTCATACTCTAGCTTGCCTTTTCATTATTACTTCTGATATGTTAAACTTTTCACTTCATGATATTGAAATTCTTTTGCCTCTCATGAACTCATTCCATCAGTTAGTCCATGTCAGTTTGAAGCTGTAGATTTTTTTAGATTTATTTCCTAGTTTTGTATCATCAGCAAAATAGTCAGAGTCTTCAAAGAATCCTCTCATAACTGTAGCATCCAGCACAGCCTTTCTCAATCTTTCATCCACTGCCACATAGTTAATCAAAGCCTTTTGCTCTTCTCTTCCATCATTTTTCATCCATGGATATCTGTGGATCTTCTTGTGCTGAGAAAAGGTGTTTGCAAGGAACAAACCCCACTCAGCACAAACATCCACAAGATAGCGTCCATTTTCATTTACTCCAGGCACTTCCCATTTACCAACTATCTCACAAATTTCATCACATCACACTTTCGCATTCATATCACCCAATACGACCACATTTCTTTCATTCTCAAAACCATATATACAGTCATTAAAATTCCTCCAGAAAAGCTTCATTTCATCCTTACCTCATACAGTGTTCATATTCACAGGCACATATACACATACCCATGCATATTTCAGTCCCAATCTTTCCTTTCACCCTCACTATTCTTGATCCATTCCATCCATGCTCTGTAGCACTCTCCCATACTCTTGGTGATAGCAGAATTGCATATCCTTCCTTTCCTCTCCCTGATAATTTTCGCTCATTGCCATCCATACCGTACCTTCCATGCCCTCTCATAACTTGCATTTATCATTTCCACTTTCATTCCACACACCCTGCCCGAGGATATGGGTTTCCCCAATCCCTAGCACATCCGCGCTACAACTTTTGCACCTCTTCACAATCTCCTTCCTTTTATTCTCACCAGTCATCCCATTCACATTCCGTGCCATCACCCTCAATTGCTTGTTCCTTTTAACCCTCAGCATAACTGGTAGACTCCAGTGCCACTTCTTAGCCTTTTTGCCTCACCCTTGACAGGTCACTGGCAGAGGGCAACTCCAGCTCAGTGTTCTCAGAGACAGCAAGGCCCCAAAACTGTCAAAACTAAAAGTACAAGTACATCTCAGGTGCTTGTCCAAATCTAAAATTATCTCCCTGATTTAATTGGGTAATGCCTCCCCCTTTAGTTCCACCCCTAAGAGGTGTACTGATGATGTCACCACAAGTAGGCAGGGTGAGACTAGGCTACTCCAGTAAAACTAGAGTACCCTTCGAGGTGCTGAAACTCGATACTTTTCCCAATTCCAAGCTTCTTACTCTACACAGTAGCAGCACCTCCTTCCTTATTGGTTACGATACTGCCACTGCACAATGCAGCCAATTAATAATATCATTAATATATGTGAGAAAGAGAACCAATCCCAAGAGTGATCCCTGTGGCACTCCATTTGTTACATCTAAACATTCTGAGGCATGACCATTTATCACAATTCTTTGTTTATGGCCAGTCAACCAATTTCCTATCCAAAGTTCAACTCTATCAGTGCCAAATGACAATATTAGATAGTAACCTTTGATTGGGAACCTTATTATATACTCTGAAAAATCTAGATTGATGGCATCAGCTGCTTTATTTTCATCATACATGTTCCTTTTAACATAAAGGAAATCAAACAGATATTTTGACTTAAGCAGTTTTGTTGAAAACCATGCTGAGACTTGTTTATTAAATGGTGGCCCTCTAAATGGTTTACAAATTTATCCTGTGATGGTTTCCATAATTTTTCCAACTACAGACGTTAAGCTAATTAGACGATACTTCCTGGGCAGTAACTTATACCTTTTTTGAAAATCTGTGTTACACTGGCAAATTTCCATTCATACGGAACTTTTCTTGTAGCAAGTGACTTACTGAAAAGGGCAGTCAAGGACTGAACTATCCCCTTTTTTGCTTGCTGTTTTATTTATTTTCATTTTGTTTATCTCTTATAGTATGTCTTCAGCTTTTATGTCAGTTTGTTGAAGAACGTTCTCTTCTCTTATCAGTGAAACTGGATTTGGCAGATGGGATGTACCTTCAGTCATAAATACAGATGCAAAAAAAGTCTTTTAATATTTTTGCAGTGGCTTAATTGTCTAGAACCAAGTCACCAATTTCTGTTATTAATGGACCAGTTGATTAGATAATGACTCTCTTGCTTCTAATATAACTGTAAAGCTCCATAGGGTTTCTTCTGGTATTTTCAGTGGTGTACACTTTATATTGTTGTTTACTTTGTCATATCTCTCTTACTTTCTCTACACAAATTTTCATAACTTCCTCTATCATGTTGGTTATTGTTCTCTTTGAGTTTCATATGAGCTACTTTCTTACACCACAGATGTTATTTTATTTCATCATTCCACCACCTTGGCTTTATCTTAGAATTGATCATGTAGTCCCCTTTGGCAAGTATGTTCCTTCTACTGCTTTGAAGGTTTTACTGAAGCTTTTCCAATCTAGATTTATGTTGTTGTCATTTACCATATCATCCCAGATTTAGCTGTCAAGAGCAATGTGACGATCATTAAAATTTGCATGTTTAAGATTGGGTATTTTTACATGACTGTCACATTGCCCAACATTAATGCAGTAATGACAGCAACTTCAAAAGTGATTTGTTGGTGATCTCTTGTAACAAACTTCCTCTAACTTTAACAATTTTAACATGATCTTCATTTGTAGTTACAACTAATTCTAATATATTCTCATTGTGAGTAGGTTTCTCAATTAATTGGAATAGGGCACTATCAAGCAAATTTAGGTAGAGTCCACACCCAGAGCTACTGGAAAAGGATTCTCCCCATACATATCAGTATGTTAAAATCTTCTACTATGATAGAATCTTTTTCATTACAAATTTATCCTAAATGATTATAGAATCTTTCACCTATCACTGCTGTCTGTGTGTGGGGCCTATAAACTACTCCTACTGTTATTTTCTTACAAAGTATATCTTCAGTTTCCACAAATATGAAGTTAGCATTCTCAACGGCTGCAACATTATTTACTAGGGGATTTAGATAAGAAAGCTTTAACAAAGAGCAAAACATCATTACCTACTTTGCTTTCCCTATCCTTATTAAACAGGGTGTACCCTAGAATTGAGTACTCAGCAAGGAAATCTGTTTTTGATATCTATTTTAATGGCACCTCACTCTCCATTAGCCCCATCTAAACATAAATATTGTTACATCAACAAAGCTGACTGGAATGAATTATGAAAATTCTTTTTCTAACTTTCCTTAGGTAAATTACTGTTTTGCTAATGTGGTGATGCTTCTGTCTCTGCCAAACACATAGCAGAGGTTATTGTTCTGGTAATGGCAGCATTTATCCCTTCTTTCTCCAAGATGACCTCTTCTTCCAATCCATAGTTCAGCTATTCCTGTTCTGGGGCCATTCAAGCAAGGGATCAGGCATATCAGGCTTGAAAATCTCTCCTTCCTCCATTTCTCATTCAGCATTAATCACTGCCTATAATCATTGCATGTACGTTATCCATGAGGAAAAGCATACCTTTATTCAAAGAAAGTGTGATAATCTCTCCTTGTCATCTACTGATAGGTTCTGTTTGGTCTTTAGATGAGGGCATCGCTAACAACTTCTGTTGCTCTACCTTTCCTTCACTTTTCCACTCTGTCGGTGCTATAGCTGTCTCTCCCATAAACAAAGCAACTCCCTTTAGTTTCCATTTCTCCTCTAACTCTACCTTAGATGACTCTAACATTCCTTCACCCCTGATGCTTCTCATATTAGTCCTATGTCCCTTCCAATAATCTCTCTTCAAACTGTCTGAAAAGTGCTTCTCACTCTGGACACAAGTAAGGCTTATAGTTCTGATGGCATCCATCCCCTTGTACTGAAAGAGTTTGCCTCTGAACTTGCGTTTGCTTTTGACAGGGTGTAGCTTCGGGGTCTCATCTCTAAGCTCCCCTTTTTAGCTTCCCTCACTCACTTTGCTCCCTCATATTTAGCTTCCTCTCTGGCCGATCTGTCTCCATGGTTGTTGATGGATCAGCCTGCCCCCCTTCTCCATCGATAGTGGTGTCCCGCAAGGTTCTTTCCTGTGTCCTACACTTTTTCTCTTTTTTGTCAACGATCTCCTTTCCTCCATAAATAACCAAGTGCACTCATACGCTGATGATTCAACACTGCATTCCTCCACATTCATCAACTCTGCTCTTTGTTCTCTAACTTGATCTGCATCTCGTCTGAACACAACTTCCACAATAAACTCAGACTTGTACAGGATATTTGTGTGGGGTTGATGAAATCTGGTTAAGTTTAATGCCTCCAAGACCTAGTTTCTACCCATCTCTGTTGAAAATTCCTCAAAACTTTCCTCTTGCCTTTGATGATTCTGTAATTCCACCTCATGACTCAGTGAACATACTTGGCATTACTGTCACATCCACTCTATTTTTGAAACCCCAACATTATGGAAATAGCTAAGTCTGCATCTAAGAAACTGGGAGTCCTGTTTTATGGAAATAGCTAAGTCTGCATCTAAGAAACTGGGAGTCCTGTTTAGATGTCATAATTTCTTTCCTTCCAAACAATTGCTCCATTTATTCAAAGGATTAATCTGAGCTTGTATTGAGTACTGCTTTCCCATCTAGGATGGTTCTAGCTCTGCATCCTTACATGACAGAGATGAGTTGAAAATGGGTCAATTTATAAACTCTCTCAGGCTAACTTCAAAACTTGACCTGCTTGCCCTGAGGTACAGTGTTGGCTTACTTTCCCTCTTTTATAGACATTACTTTGGTTTTTGCTCCTAAGAGGTGGCTGCTTGTGTGCCCCCACAACTGGCTAGACCACCTAATACATGGCAAACTACTGTGTTGTCATTAGCAACTCAGGGATGGGCTTTTTGATAACCGTTTCTTTTTGTACACTTCGAAACTTTGGAAATCTCTCCCTTCTCATATCTTTCCCAATAACTGTGATCTGGCACATTTTATAAGACAGGTTTTCACTTCCTCCAAAATTTGTAAATACTTTCCCTTGTCTCATCTTTTTCCCCCCTTCATTAATCTCTTTTTACTTCAATTAAGGCCCAGCCTTGATGTATACTTTTGTCCATGACTTGAGCCTCCAACATAAAAAGAAATCATAATTTCCTTTCTAATGCTGTCGTCTCTAACTCTTAGGTTTTATTGTGTATACTTCAAACTTTAGCATAAGGTATCTTTAGATGAACCTGAAACCTAATTCAAAGGGTACTTGTGAAGGTGAATGGGCCTGATACACACAGTGTTTTTTTCTTCCTGTTTTTACTAAAACGCAAGTGTGGACTCACTAAGTACCGTACCAAAACATACAGCTCCCACTTCATTCAGGTGTAGTATGTCCTTCATAAGCATATCAGACTACATGTAGAAATACTTCCACAGACTTATGATACTGTGAATTGACAGTCCTCCAAAGAGATGCATTGATCCAGATTAGGTGTACATAGAGAATAATAAAGACAACAAGTGTGATGAAGGAGGCAATGAGATTCTCTCTCTTAGGAGATGGTAAAGCACTGAGAGAGGGGGATTTCAATTACAGGGAAATAAACTAGGAGAATTTAGATTTCCATGGGGTTGCTGAGTCATGGAGACATGAATTCCTTGAAATTATACAAGAGCAACTCCTACATCAGCATGTTGCAGAATATGAGATCTTTTTGGGGAGGGGGGGGAATGATATGCCATCTCTGCCTGACCTTGTCTTTATACATTGTAGCATGGAAATAAAACATGTGAAGTATGCTGCTCCTATTGGAAAGAGTGATCATTTAGTGCTTATTTTTGAGTATGCCATGGTAAAGTATGCATGAAAATGATTGAAGGGTGTACAGAAATCAAAAAGGAAGTACAGTCATTGATATGATCAGGGTTTTTGAAAATAATGATTGGGAGAGAGAGTTCTATAATGACAGTTCAGACCAGTGTTGCAGAAGGTGCTGTGAAATATGCTGTGAAGGGGTCAGAACCTCAGGGTACCTCTGGTGGCCAATAGAGGGAGAGAAGGATCAAAATGGAGAGAGAAATGTCATAAAGCAATAGAGTTCAGAAATATATTATGGAGAAGATATAAAAGACACTGCTGCCAGGTAGTATATGATAGATACAGGAGAGCAAGGAATGTGTACTGCAAAGAAAGGAAGGAGAAACAGAGAGATTTTGAAAAAAGCAAGAGACAGGCTGAAACAAACATCTGGAACAAACTCTCAGTTAAAGAGCAGCTAATCAGGCTAAGAGTCCCTGGAGTGAAGAGTTCTTGGAAATGACAAGAAAATATGTAAGGAGATGAATGATTAATTCAAAATTCTTTTCATTGTGGGGGACATTAATGCATGAGCATCATCAAGGTGAATATCTGGTGAAGTTTCTGGTGTCTCCCATCCCCAAAGCCTGGGCTAGGTTCAGGCTGCTGGGTTGGTTCATTGGTCATCTAAGCTATTTGAAGCCACAAGCCAAAGGCCTACATAGCTTCATAGCCTGTCTGGTCTGGTATACTTTGTTATACATGTCCAAGAAAGAGTAGTAGGCTAGATGACAATTGATTCCATGATTTAGGAACTCTATCTGGCCCTTCACAATATTATTGAAACACATGCTAGGACCACTGAAACACATTATGAAGAAACTATCGAGACTATATGGAGGCCCACTTGCCACTCCTCAACCTGTAGACAGTTTTACTAATCTCTCAAGGGAACAATTGTCTGAGAACCAGATAGAATTCTCCACTGTGCATCTGATTATGTTTCTGATGATTGCAGGTAAAGTATTGAAGTCTCTCAGGACCCCAAATGTTTAGGGTGTTCTCTCTTTTTTTTTGTGTGTGTATATCACAGCTTTAGATTACAGGGGTAGTATTTTTTTGCTGAATTACCCTTTCTAGTCATGCCACCTGCACTTCAGGTAGGGAGTATAACCTCAGCCATTCCCAGTAATTTAGTTCCTTTCTCATGTTAGGGCCACAAGAGATCTTGAAACACTTTCTATTTCTGCAGTTTTTCAGCATTGCAAGATGTTAGAAAGCAGCAATATTTTACTCATGAAGGAATTAGCACCCTGAAAAGTATCATTTTTTGGTTTTCATTCCCATGTCTTTAAAAGGTCTACAGGATTATCCTAGAATTGCTCTGGGAAGGCAACTATTGTATTGTTTTGTTTGCTGAAGATTAGGTATTGCATTTTATATAGACCTCCTATAATGGATGAGTTGCTTTTTGAGGTGTTGCATCGGGGCTCTCATCTCTAAACTCTCCTCTTTTGGCTTCCCTCCCTCACTTTGCTCCTTGATATCTAGCTTCCTCTCTGTCCGATCTATCTCTGTGGTTGTTGATGGATCAGCCTCGTCCCTTTTCTCCATCAATAGCAGTGTCCCTCAAGGGTCTGTACTGTCGCCAACACTTTTTCTCCTTTTCTTCAACGAGTTTCTCTCTCCCACAAGTAACCCAATGCACTCTTACGCTGATGACTCAACACTGCATTCATCCACATCTTTCAGTTCTGCT
>JAYMFT010408518.1:0-18403 GCA_038088735.1 Panulirus argus | reverse complement strand
GTTTTTCACTTTCTCAAAAATTTGTAAATACTTTCCCTGTCTGTTTTTCCCCCTTTCTCAACTCTCTCTATATTTCAGTTAGGGCCCGGCCTTGATGTGGACGTTTTTCAGTGACTGGAGCCTTCAACTTAAAAAAAAAACTGAATACAACTAAATTCAAACAGCAACAGACCATTGAGTTCTAACGAGGCTGTCTATGATAGTGGAAGAGAACAGAAACTTATGGACCATTGCGGCAGGAGTATAAAGACATAAATATTTTTTAAAGAGGAACTGATCGTGCAGCTGAGGCGGTGCAAAATAGAGTAATCCCTTGATTTAACGGACTAATAGGGGAGGATGTGTCCGTTAATTACGAAAGTTCATTAAATCGAAGGAAACAATTAATTGATACAATATACAGTTCGCACGCTTTCCTTTAACTACTCTACCACTTGATGCCATTTTGAATTGTTAGGATTGCAAAATTATTTAATAGATAAAGTCACAATTCTTTGTATACCACCTGACCGTACGATAGCTTGAGACAGACTGAGACCGAAACAAAGCGAGTATATGAATATTCTATGAAAATCTGGTGATGTGGTGGGGTGTGAGAAACACAGATTGGGTGGGAAACACTATCCTGATTCTAACGTTTCGACAGTCTTGATCACAGAATGATTACAGAAGAACAGGACTCCAGCTTATATACGTGTCGTCGTCGGTCTTCACCTCCCTGGGTACCTGGTGTAACCTCCCGAATGGCTGAATCCTGCGTTTGACCTTGCCGCCTATGTCATGTTCCAACTGGATGCTCCTGCCGTGAATGACATCGTTGTCTCCTTCAAGCTTGACCTCGTCGCCTCTGCCGCGGTGATCTATCTCGCGGCCGGTCTTGAAAGGCACACAAAGCCCTCCCGATAATTCATGTTTTATTTCATCACTATACAAGCCGCCTCAATCATTTTTCTTACTTTTCTCGAACTGCCCTTGCGTATCATTTTCATCCCATTCCAGTACGGCAGATGCCCTTTACCCTCCGCATGCACCATCATTGAGTTAGAGGTTATGTGCGCCCCTTTAACTCACTGACAGGATATGCAGAGGAAAAATGGTGTACCTGCCGAACTGTGGTCGGATGAAAATACTAAGCTCAGGCAGTTCGAGAAAAGTAAGAAAAAAACGATTGAGGCGGCTTACATAGCGACAAAAGAAAACACAAACCACCGGGAGGGCTTTGTGTGCCTTGCAAGACCGGCCACGAGACAGATCACCGCGGCAGAGGCGGCGAGGTCAAGCTTGACGGAGACAACGAGGTCATTCACGACAGGGGCGTCCAGGTGGAAAATGACAGGCGGCAAGGTCAAACGCGGATTCATCAATTCGGGAGGTTACACCAGGTACCCAGGGGGGTGAAAACCGACGACGACACGTATATAAGCTGGAGTCCTGTTCTGTATTCATTCTGTGATCAAGCTGTCAAAACGTTAGAATCTGTATAGCTTTTCCCACCTAACCTGTTTTTCTCTCATCCCACCACATCACCAAACGTGTATACACCACGCTACCAAAAACAAGTGCAATATGAAATGCGCATGGTGTGACGTTTGAGATTTTTATTTTTTATTTTTAGATTATCATTAATTAATGTATCATTATTTGCACGTTCCATTAAATCTGAAATCCGTTATATTGGGGTCTGTTCAATCGAGGGATTACTGTAATGTCAACGTGGGTTTATGGATATGAAGCCAAAAATTAATCAAGCGTATGCTTAAATGAATCTATAGCACTGCTTTCATCTACTCGAAAAGGAAAATCATTTCATATCCCAACAATCCTGTTGGAGAAAAAGTACTTCGCCTAATTCGAAGTAAAAAGTTTGCCCACAAATATACATTCATTACTACGATTGAAATAAGACGAATCTATCCTTATGTAGCTCGTATAGATCGAGGTTATTGAAGCATCTAGTGATTTGGAATACTTGCAGTAGATCACCTGTCGACCTTCACTTTTCTAAACTAAATAGATTTACTTCGTTTAGTGGGTTCTCATAGGATTTGTTTCTCAAGCAGGGAAGCTTCTTGGTAGCTCTCTTCTATACTCTCCTCATTCTGTCTGACTTTCCTCGAGTAGAGGTGACCAAAACTAAACAAAGTATTGAAGACGGGGACGCACCAGTGAATTGTAAAGAGTGACGATATTTTCCTAAGACTTTTGAATTTAGAAGTCCTTCCAGTGAATCCAAATATTTTGTTCGCCCTTTTTACTGCTTATATTTGCCGCTTACTTGCCTTTACGTCACCAGAGATTATTACACCCAAGTCCTTTTCCTTACAGACGTTTTGTAGCTCAAAAGAATTCATACTGCAATTTGCCCCTTCATTTTTTTATAACCGATATGTAAAACTTTTCACTTATCAATATTTCTAATATATATAAGGAAGAGAACCGGTCTCAACAATGATTCCTATGGAACACCACTTGTTGCGTCTAACCATTGTTTACGGCCAGTCAGCCAATAACATAACCATAGAATGAAAACCCCTTCTATGCCATGCGACAACTTTAGTTAGTAACCTTTGATGAGGAACTTTATCTAATGCTTTTTGAAAATCTAGATGGATGACATTCTCTGCTTTACTTTCATCGTACATGTTGATTACTTCATAAAAAGAAATCAAGAGATTTGTCATACATGAGCACTTTCGTCGAAAACCATGCTGAGAATCGTTTATGAAGTGGTGTCCCTCTAAATGGTTTACAATGTCATCCCCGATTGATGGTTTCCATTAGTTTACCAATTACAGAAGTTAAGCTAATTGGACGATGATTCCTGAGCAGTGATATATTACCTTTTTTGAATGTCGGTGTTACGCTGTCAAATTCCCATTCCTCTGGCATATTTCCAGTAGCAAGAGACTTTTTGACGGGAGCAATTAATGGTTAACTATCTCATTTTTCGCCTCCTTCATTGTCCTGGAATAATATTTATCTGTGTCTGCCGTTTTATTTACCATCATGCCATTTAGCGCTGATAGTATACCTTTCATCTGTTACTTCAGTATGTCGCTAAACGTTTTCCTCTCTTACGAACGGCACTGAAATCGGGGCATCAGTTGTATCTTCAATTTTGAATATAGTTGCAAAAAAAAAAAAGAATGTAAAATCTTTGCCATGCTTCATTTTCTTGAATCAAGTAATCAATGGCCCATCTTATTGGATAATTACTCACTTCTAACATAACCACAAAACTCAAAGGGGGGGGGGAGTTGATGTATGTAATGCTACAATATTTGTGAGCTAGTAACCCTCAAGACACTGACATAAGCCTCACCTATAGATAGACATTCTTAGAGTTCAGCCTTTTCTTGACATGAGTGACTGTGGGACTAATGATAAAGCTACCACTGAAGCTCAGCACCTAAGTGCATCAATCACTGGCATGTCACCTGCGCATGTTGCGTGAAAATCTGTCATATAAGTGAACTCAGCAGATAGTATGAAATCTTACTAGTTATCGAAAAGATATCTCAAAATAATCATCATATCAATATACACATTTGCATTCTTACAGACAGTTCAATGTAAGCTGTGTTCCACTTAGTAACATGTCATCCGCGAAAGTAGAATGGAAATCCCAGAGAAGGGTGCGTTCTACCACCACTTTGATGCCAGTAAACACTGACGCAAAATGAACATATAAAGGTAATGATCATTCCAAACCAAGCAATTAGATAAACACTGGGCGCATCATTGGAATGAATGGTACATATGAAAATATCATGAAAATTACTCGTACCTTGTTCGACTTCCAAGGTCATGCGTGTTACGTTACTACATTTCTCCTTTTGGTAACTTTTTTGAAAGGAATGACTACATTATCATAATTACTGCATAAGAACCATCGCTGTAGTATATCTTTTGTATGGTTAAGTAGCTGAAGCTTACCATAATGATTATATATCAAAACAAACAAGATGTGTTTGTCTCTTCCTTACATAAGATCCTGGGGCTCAAGTATACTTCAGTATCGATGGTTCGTTTCTCGTAAGAAGCTATCATACAGACTGTTGGAGCCAGGTACATGCCCTTCATCTTTATCATACGGGTCAAAATCATATATCAGAACGAACTGTTCCTTTGGGTGGGATGAGACTTTTCTTCCATAACGTTTAGGTTTGCATCAGGATGGTTTTGTTGGGTTGCGGAAGAGTACCCTAAGTAGGCTGTTATTCCAGTCAGACGACTGGGGCTGTGTAAAACGCACAGAATAATAGCCATTGCCTTTTCATTATCATACATATACTGTGTCCTTTTATATCTTGATAATATATTAAAGAATAAACTTAACGTGTCTTTACTTCTGCCAGGTGGTCATAGCCGTCATCGTCCACTATATGGAAGAGTATTTCACGCAATGGTCGGTCAAGCTGCAGCGTCTCTCCCAGCCCGCCCGCCACACCAGGTAAGTGACGGTTGAAATGGATGTTTATGGCGAGTTTTGCTTTCAGTATCATTTGTGATCAATCTATACTGTCACTACATCCATTACCACCAGGGTTTGTGTCAGTTACATTGTACAGTTCATTGTTGTAGTGCTTGTTAAAACTGACCATATTATGTTGGAAGCTTTTGCACGACTACATTATACTACTTATCTGTTTTTCTTATTTATTTTTTTTCTCGAAGGTTGCTGCGGTTCTTCATACTGGAAAGGAAATCTGGATCGTTACTGGCCCCTTTAAAACAACACTAGTTTCGGAAATAGGGACCATAGAACGCTCCACTGAAATCTCATGTTTATATCATATTTCATTACGCCATGTGGTGTTAACATCATATTGTTGAACATTAATTCCATGGTTATGTGTCCAGATGAAATGCGATCTTAGGCTATCTGCGTGGATAGAATTAACGAAAGGACGAAGAGCTTTCATGAATATATAATTAGTCTACTAGCGTTTGTCTGTGTAGCCACCACCTTTGACTATATTTTTCTAAACGAAAACTTCTGCTATTTAGATTTTTTTCTAATTTGTCATCAAAATTAATTCGTTCCTTAAATGCTTAGCTTGGATCGAAATCTTATGCCAATATGGAAAAGACTTTTCAATAGTGGTACAGAGGCGTCCCCAGGTTGTTCAGCAGTGGTACAGGGATGTCTCTAAATTGTTCAGCAGTGGTAGAGGGTGTCTCCAGATAATTCAGTATTGATACAGGGGTGTCCCCAGGTTGTCAATAGTGGTACAGTAATGTCCCCAAATTGCTCAGTAGTGGTACAGGAGTGTCTCCAGATTGTTCAGTAGTGGTACAGTGATGTCCCCAGGTTGATCACTAGTGTTACAGTGATGTCCTCAGATTGTTAGATAATGGTACAGGGGTGTCTCCAGATTGTTCAATGGTGATACAGGAGTGCCCCATATTGTTCAGTAGTGTTACAGTGATCTCCCCATATTGTTCAGTAGTGTTAAAGTGATGTCCCCAGACTGTTCAGTCGTGTTACAAGGATGTCCCCAGATTGTTCAGTATTGTTACAGTGATGTCCCCAGATTGTTCAGTCGTGTTACAGTGATGTCCCCAGATTGTTCAGTAGTGGTACACGGGTGTCCCATATTTGTTCAGTAGCGATACAAGGGTGTCTCCAGATTGTTCAATTATGGCACAGTGATATCCCCAAATTGTTCAGTAGTGGTACAGGAGTGTCTCTAGATTGTTCAGTAGTGGTACAGTGATGTCCCTAGGTCGTTCACTAGTGTTCCAGTGATGTTCTAAGATTGTTAAATAGTAGTACAGGGGTGTTTCCAGGTTGTTCAATAGCGGTGCAGGGGTGTCCCCTGGTTGTTCATTAGTGGTACAAGGGCGATTTTAGGTTGTTCAGTAGTGTCACAGAGGTGTTTCCAGATTATTCAGGAGTGGTACAAGGGTGTCCCCGAGTTGTTCAGTAGTGGTACACAGATGTCCCCAGGTTGTTCAATAGTGGTACGAGTCCCCAAGTTGTTCAGTAGTGGCACATGAGTGTCTCCAAGTTGTTCAGTTGTGGTATAGGGTGTCCCCAGTTTGTTCAGTAGCGTTACAGTGATGTCCTCCAATTGGTCAGTAGTGGTACAGGGGTATTCCCAGGTTGTTCAGTAGTGCTACCATGATGTCCCCAGCTTGTTCAGTAATTGTACAGGTGTGTCTGAAGATTGTTCGGTAGTAGTTCATGGGTGTCCCCAAGTTGTTTAGTAGCGGTACAGGCGTGTCCCAAAGTTGTTCGGGTGGGAACCAGCTTCTCGAACCAGAACAACCAGATAGACAGAGTCCCACGGGAAGGCGTCCTCAGTGTGACCCTTTCCGCACTTGTCATCGACCATATTGTCAAGAGTGTACCAGATGGCGTCTCGTGCAGTCTGTCCGTGGATGACTGTACGCTGTGCTGCTCTTGAGGAAGTTTAGTCTGTGTACAAGCAGGGTCACAGACTGTATATCTGTGAGTCACATACCACGGGTACAAGATCTTTTCACAAAAAAACCATGACAGTTGCACTGTTATGGAATGAGGAGGAACTTCGACCTAACCACATTCTTAGGAATGGAGCCACTGTAGTTCGTTAAAGAAGGCAAGTGTTTAGGGTCTAATATTTGACCCAAGATTAAAGTGGCTGCCTAATATATACTAAATACGTTAGAGCGAGGACTACGAGAGCGCTCGGTATCCTGTGGCTACTATCCCACAGATTGTGGGGAGGGGCAGACCGCAGAACGTTACTACAGCAATACCGAATGCTAGTCAGTGGCAAGATAAGCTATGGATGTGAGGCATATTCGGATCATCACCCACAATTCTCAAAATGTTTGATCCCGTCCACAAAAAAACTCAAAGAATCTCTGCTGGAGCATTTTCGATCTTTTCTAGTGCAATCCTTTATATGCAAAGAGCGGAGAGCCACCTCATAAACTTGATGTACTATAATAACTGACAGAGAGCTCGAGATTCTCCCAGTTATAGGCCCGTGATCGACCCGCAATCAGATGGGCAGTCCTTTGGGGGGAGAATGAGAGAAACTGTAACCGACCTCAATATGAATCTCTCTTGGATATCTCCAGCAGGAGTGCCACAGATCTCACCAGGGACCAGTCCAGTGCAGACACACTGCAAAGATTTGGTAGCAACACGGAAGAGAGAAAGCACCTAAGAGAAGATTCAGCAGAGATTCATGGAACACACATCAAAACACCAAAGGTTCTACAGAAATATGCGCAGATGGTTCCATAACTGTTAGTGAGGTGGGCTTGCTACGGTGAACAGCGGGACGGCTGCTGGAGGTAGCTTGCCGTTTTCACAGCTGAACATCTTGCTCTGCTATCTGCAGTAAAGATGACCAAGGAGATAGATCACCAAAACATATTTTCTTCTCTGATCCTGGCGGTGCTTAACCAGCCATCGACTAATCAAACTCGCCACACCCAGTGGTGAGGAGGATACAAGACTGGCTGGTAAGGATGACGTCACGGCACAAGAAGATATATCTGTGCTGGTTCCCTTCTCACGTTGGTGTGTGTACGGACGAACTGATCAGCAAGCAAAGGCAGCTGAGGCCGTCTGCTGGGATGCTCGCGTTCCTCTGCCACACAGCCATATGAAGCCCCACATACGATGTCTTCACGTTAGCTAGAGGTAGCAATGGAAAGAGACAACAAACATCAACCTGCGAAGACTTAGAGCAGACATTGGCAGGTGGGTGACCAGTGTTCACTTCAGCCGGCAAATAGAAGCGGTTCTAGCGAGGCTGAGGATCGGACTCACAGATGGTTCTAGCAACGCTGAAGATAGGACACACAGGTGGTTC
This sequence comes from Panulirus argus, assembly GCA_038088735.1. NCBI lineage: Eukaryota > Metazoa > Arthropoda > Malacostraca > Decapoda > Palinuridae > Panulirus > Panulirus argus. The sequence continues at coordinate 10,586 of JAYMFT010408518.1, read as the reverse complement.
TAGCAGGGCTGAGGATCGGACACACAGTTGGTTCTAGCAAGGCTGAGGATCGGAAACACAAATAATTTTAGCAAGGATAAGAATGAGACACACAGGTGATTCTAAAAAAAGGCTGAGGATCGGACACACAGGTGTTTTTAGCAAGGCTGAGGATGGGACACACAGGTGGTTCTAGCAAGGTTGAAGATCGGGCACACATGTGGTTCTAGCAAGACTGAGTATCGGACACAAAGAGGGTTCTAGCAAGGCTGAGGATCGGACACACAGGTGGTTCTAGTAAGGCTGAGGTTGGGACACACAGGTGGTTCTAGCAAAGTTGAGGATCGTACACACAGGTGGTTCTAGGAAGGAGGAGGATGGGATACACAGGTGTTTCTAGCAAGGCTGAGGTTCGGACACACAAGTGGTTCTCGCAAGGCTGAAAATGGAACACAGAGGTGGTTCTAGCAAGGCTGAGGATCGGACACACGGTTCTAGCAAGGCTGAGGATGGGATAAACAAGTGGATCTAGCAAGGTTGAGGATCGGACACACAAGTGGTTGGAGCAAGAAGGAAGATGGGACAGAGCGTTGATTCCAGCAAGGCTTATGATGAAACTCACAGGTGGTTCTAGCAAGGTTAGGGATCGGATACACAGGTGTAAGATACACACGCATACCATTAATTTTTCATTAGTTATTTATAATTATTATCTCACTAATGATATGTTTTAACACATGAGAAGTCACCCAAGGGTACTATGTAGACTTCTGGTTCAGGTCGGTTTCACCACGCATACTTCATATGTTAAGGCAGACATAACATACCGATCGCTTTAGGGAAGTTGATATACCAGATCGGTTAGGCAAGCAGGCATAGCAATCCAGCCGCTTGCTAGAGATCAACACTCACGACGAAGCCGGCAGCACAAGCCCATATATATAACACGGGTGTCACTGCTTGGGACGGGCCCAGAACCTGCTCGTTGTACCTAAGACTGTACATAGCTGCTTTCTAATAAAACTGCAAAGGCCACCGGACTTTCAATAAGAAGACCAAGTCCCATATAGAACATAAGCAGTCATCAAGATGAGCTTACACAGGTGGTTCTAGTAAGGCAGAGGTTCGAACACACAGGTGGTTCTAGCAAGGCTGAGGATCGGATACACAGGTGGTTCTAGAAAAGCTGAGGCTCAGACATAGAGGTAGTTCTAGCAAAGATGAGGGTGAGACACAAAAGTGATTCTAGCAAGGTGAGGATGGGAAAAACAGGTGGTTCCTGCAAGGCAGAGGGTCGGATAGCAAGTGGTTCTAGCAAGGATGATGATGGGACACACAGGCGGTTTTAGCAAGGCTGAGGTTCGGACACACAGGAGGTCCTAGCAATTCCGAGGACCGGACACACAAGTGGTTCTAGCAAGGCTGAGGATGGGACACAAAAGTGGTTCTAGCACGGCTGAGGATGAGACACACAGGAGTTTCTAAAAAGGCTGAGGATCGGACACACAGGTGTTTGTAGCGAGGCTGAGGATGGGACACAAAGGTGGTTTTAGCAAAGCTGAGGATCGGACACACTTGTGGTTCTAGCAAGACTGAGTATCAGACACAAAGGTGGTAATAGGAAGGTTGAGGATCGGACAGAGGTGGTTCTAGCAAGGCTGAGGATGGGACGCACAGGTGGTTCTAGTAAGACTGAGGATGGGACACACAGGTGGTTCTAGCATGGCTAAGCATAGGACACACAGGTGGTTCTAGCAAGGCTGAGGATGGGATACAGAGGTGGTTCTAGCAAGGCTATGGATGGGACACATAGGTGGCTCTAGCAAGGCAGAGGTTCGGGCACACAAGTGGTTCTAGAAAGGCTGAGGATGGGGCAAACAGGTGGTTCTAGCAAGGCTGAGGATCGGACACACACAGGTGGTTCAAGCAAGTTTGAGTATCGGACACACAAGGATGAAGATGAGACACAAAGGTGGTTCAAGAATGGCTGAAGTCCGGATAAATAGGTGGTTTTAGCAAGGCTGAGGTTCGGACACACAGGTGGTTCCAACAAGGCTGAGGATTGGATGCACAGGTGGTTTTAGAAAGGCTGAGGATCGGACACATAAGTAGTTCTAGCAAAGCTAAGGATGGGTAGAAGAAGTGGCTCTAGCAAAGCTGAGGATGGGATACAGTGGTGGTTCTAGCAAGACTGAATATGGGACACAGATTAGGTTCTAGCAAGACTGAGGATCGGACACATAGGCGGTTCTAGCAAGGGTGAGGTTCAGACAAAAAAGTTGTTCTTGCAAGGATAAGGACGGAACAAACAGGTGGTTCTAGCAAGGCTGAGGATCGGACACACAGATGGTGCTAGCAATGTTGATGATACGACACACAGGTGGTTCTAGCAAGGCAGAGGATCCGAAAAACAGGAGGTTCTAACGAGGCTGAGGATCGGACATACAAGTGGTTCTATCAAGGCTAAGGATGGGACAGACAAGTGGTTCTAGCAAGGCTGAGGATGGGACAAACAGTGGGTTCTAGGAAGGCAGAAGATCGAACAAACAGGTGGTTTTAGCAAGGCTGATGATGGGACACACAGGTGGTTTTAGCAAGGCTGAGGTTCGGACACACAAGAGGTTCTAGTAATGCTGTGGACCGGACACACAAGTGGTACGAGCAAGACTGAGGGTGGGACACACAGATGGTTCCAGCAAGGCTGAGGATGGGACGCACAGGTGGTGTTAGAAAAACTGAGGATCGGAAACACAGGTAGTTCTAGTAAGGCTGAGGATGGGACACAGGAGTTTCTAGCAAAGCTGATGATGGGACACAGAGGTGGTTCTAGCAAGGCTGATGATCGGATACACATGTGGTTCTAGCAAGTATGAGATTCGGACACAGAGGTGGTTCTAGTAAGGCTGAAGATGGAACAAACAGGTTTTTCTAGCAAGAGTGAGGATCGGAGACATAGGTGGTTCTATAAAGGCTGAGGTTAAGACACACAGCAGGTCCTAGCAAGTCTAAGGATGGGACACAGAGGTGGCTCTAGCGAGGCTGAAGATAGGACAGAGAGGTGATTATAGCAAAGCTGTCGGTCGAACATAAAGGACGTTCTACCAAGGTTCAGTATGCGACAAACAGGCGGTTGTAGCAAAACTCAGGATGGGACACACAGGTGGTTCTAGCAGGGCAGATGATGGGACAAACAGGTGGTTCTATCAATTTTTCGGATAGGACATACAGATGGTTTTAGCAAGGCAGAGGATGGGACACACAGGTGGTTCTAACAAAGCTGAGGATGGGACACACAGATGGTTCTAGAATGGATGAAGATGAGAAAAATAGGTGGTTCTAGCAAGGCTGAGGATAAGACACACAGTTGGTTCTAGCAAGGCTGAGATCCAGACACACATGATCTAGCAAGGCTGAGGATGGGACACACAGGATGTTCTAGCAAGGCTGAAGATGGGACACGCAGGTGGTTCTAGCAAGGCTGAGGGTTCGACACACAGGTGGTTCTAGCAAGGCTAAGGATCAGACACACAGGTGTTTCTAGCAAGACTGAGTGGGACAGACAGTTGGTTCTAACAAGGCTGAGGTTCGACGCAAAGGTGGTTCTAGGAAAGCTGAGTATCGAACAAACAGGTGGTTCTAGCAAGGCTGAGGATCGGATAAACAGGTAGTTCTAGAAGGCCTGAGCATCGGACGCACGAGTTGTTCAAGCAAGGATGAGGATCGGACACACATCTGGTTCTAGCAAAGCTGATGTTCGACGCACAGGTGCTTCTAGCAAAGCTGAGGATCGGACACACAGATGGTTCGAGCAAGGATGAAGATCGTACACACAGGTGGTTCTAGCAAGGCTGAGGATGGGACAAACAGGTGGTTCCAGCAAAGCTGAGGTTCGGACGCACGGGTGGTTCTAGCAAGGCTAAGGATGGGACACAGAGGTGGGTCTGACAAGGTTGAGGATCGACCACACAGGCGGTTCTAGCAAGGCTGAGGTTAAAACAGATAATTGGCTCTAGCAAGGCTAAGGATGTGATAAACAGGTAGTTCTAGTAGGGCTGAGGATCAGACAAAGAGTTGGTTCTAGCAAGGGTGAGGAATGGACACACAGATGGTTTTAGTAAGGTTGAGGATCGGACACAAAATTGGTTCTAGCAAGGATGATGATGGGACATAAAGGTGGTTCTAGCAAGGCTGAGGGTGGGACAAACAAATGGTTCTAGCGAGGCTGAGGATGGTAAACACAGGTGGATCTAGTAAGGCTGAGGTTCGGACACACAGGTGGTTCTAGCAAGGCTGTGGATGGGACACACAGGTGGTTCTAGAAAGGATGAGGATCGGACACACATTTAGTTCTAACAAGGCTGAGGATGAGAAACACAGGTGGTTCTAGCAAAGCTGAGGATGGGACACACAGATGGTTCTAGCAATGCTGAGGATGGGACACAGGTGATTCTAGCAAGGCTGATGATGAGACAGAGAGGTGTTTCTAGCAAGGCTAAGGATCGGACACACAGGCGGTTTAGGGAAGGATAAAGTTCAGACAAAAAGTGGTTCTTGTAAGGATAAGGATGTGACAAACATTTGGTTCTAGCAAGGCTCAGGATCGGACACACAGTTGGTTCTAACAAGGGTGAAGATGGGACACACAAGTGGTTCTAGAGAAGCAGAGTATCCGAAATACAGGTGGCTCTAACAAGGTTGAGGATCGGACACACAAGTGGTTCTAGGAAGGTTAAGGATGGGACAAAAAAGTGGTTCTATCAAGGCTGAGGATGGGACACACAGGTGGTTCTGGCAAGGCAGAGGATGAGAGAAACAGGTGGGTTTAGCAAGGCAGAGGATGGGGCAAACAGGTGGTTCTAGCAAGGCTGATGATTGGACACAAAGGTGGTTTTAGCAAGGCCGAGGTTCGGACAAAGAGGTTCTAGCAATGCTGAGGACCGGACACACAAGTGGTTCTAGCAAGGCTGAGGATGGGACACAAGTAGTTCTAGCAAGGCTGAGGATGGGACACACAGGGGGTTCTAGCAAAGCTGAGGATGGGACACACAGGTGGTTCTAGGAAGGCAGAGGGTGGGTCACATAGGTGGTACTTGCAAGTCTGCGGATCTGACACCGAGGTGGTTTTAGCAAGGCTGAGGATGCGACACACAGGTGGTTATAGCAAGGGTGAGGATTGAACACACAGGTAATTTAAGAAAGGCTGAGGATGGGACACACAGGTGGTTCTAGCAAGGCTAAGGATCGGACACAGGTGGTTTTAGCAAGGTTGAGGGTGGGAACCACATGTGGTTCTATCAAAGCTGAGGATGGGACACAGAGGTGGTTCTAGCATGGCTTAGGTTTGGACACACAGGAGCTTCTAGCAAGGCTGGGGATGGGACATACAGGTGATTCTAGCAAGGCTAATGACCGGACACAAAGGTAGTTCTAGCAAGGCTGAGGATCAGACACACAGGTGGTTCTAGCAAGGCTGAGGATGGGACAGAAACTTGGTTCTAACATGGCTGAGGTTCGACGCACAGATGGTTCTCGCAAAGCTGTGTATCGGACACACAGGCGGTTCTAGCAAGGCTGAGGATCGGACAAACAGGCAGATCTAACAAGGCTGAGGATCGGACGCAGAGGTGGTTCTAGCAAGCCTGAGGATCGGATGCACATGTAGTTCAAACAAGGCTGAGGATCGGACACACACGTGGTTCTAGCAAGGCTGAGGATAGGACACACATGTGCCAGCAACCTGGAGTTAGGGCATGGCGTCTAGACTGCACCGAGAGGCCTCCGCCATTTCAACGACCCGATGAGCAAACACAGCAAACACCCGCCTCTTCATCTCCCTCCACCATGTCCGGCGCATGCCTAGCTCCCGGAGTTCAATTACCACCAAACATAGTAACTCTAGGAAGGTCATGGAATTGAGTGGTCTCCCCGAAGACACAAGAACCACTCGCTGCACGTAGTAAACAGGTTGTTGGCAACAGTGATCTAGAAAATAATGAAGTGATTATTGAAAATCTTTTTTTTTGATGTTGAAGGCTTCAGTCACGGACAAAAGTCCACATCAAGGCCGGGCCCTGATTGAAATATAGAGAGAGTTGAGAAAGGGGGAAAAGCAGACAGGGAAAGTATTTACAAATTTTTGAGAAAATGAAAAGCCTGTCTCTTGAAATGAGCCAGGTCATAGTTATTGGGAAAGACATGAGAAGGTAGAGAGTTTCAAAGCTTCGGCATGTAAGGAAAGAAGCAGTTATCAAAACGGCACACCCTTGAGTTGCCAATGGCCACACAATAATCATGTGACGCAGCAGCTTGCCGAGTATTCCGTGGTCTAACTACTGGTGGGGACACACAAGCAGCCAGCTCTCGGGAGCAAAAGCCAAAGTAATACCTACAGAAAAGGGAAAATAAACCAACATTGCGGCGTAGGGCAAGGGGGTCAAGTTTGGAAGTTAGCCTGGAACAGTTCATAAGTCTGACAGCTTTCGACTCAATGTTGTTGATTAAGGAAACAGTTAGAACCACCCTAAATATGAAAACAGTACTCCTGACCTGGCCGGGGGTCTGCTGCTGACGTGGTCCGGGGTCTGCTGCTGACCTGGCCCGGGGCCTGCTGCTGGCCTGGCCCGCGGTCTGCTGCTGGCCTGGCACGGGGTCTTCTGCTGACCTGGCACGGGGTCTTCTGCTGGCCTGGCTCGTGGTCTGCTGCTGACCCACCTGGGATTTACTACTGGCCTAGAACTAGATTTGCTGCTGGCCATACCTGGGATCTGCCGCTGGTCTTACCTGGGGTCTGCTGCTGGCCATATCTGGGATCTGCTGCTGGTCTTACCTTGGGTCTGCTGCTGGCCCGATCAAGGGTCTGCTGCTGTCCCGACCCGGGGTCTGCTGCTGGCCTGGCTTGGCCCGAGGTCTGCTGCTGACCTGGCCCTTGGTCTGCTGCTGGCCTGGCCCGTGGTCTGCTGCTGGCTAAGTCCGTGGTCTGCTGCCGGCCGGGCCGGTGGTCTGCTGCCGGCCGGGCCGGTGGTCTTCTATTGACCGGGCCCGGGGTCTGTTGGCTGAGCGCGGGAACTGCTGCTGGCTGGGCGAGGGTTCTGCTGCTGGCCAAGCCAGGGGTCTGCTGCTGGCTGAGCCAGGGGTCTGCTGCTGGCCAAACCAGGGGTCTGCTGCTGGCTGGGCCAGGGGTCTGCCGTTGGGTGAGCCCGGTGTCTGCTGCTGGCTGAGCCAGAGGTCTGCTGCTGACCTGGCCAGGGGTCTGCTGATGGCCAGGCCATGGGTCTGCTGCTGGCCGGGCCAGGGGTCTGCTGCTGGTCGGGCTAGGGGTCTACTGCTGCCCGGGCCAGGGGTCTGCTGCCGGCTGGGCCCGGAGCCTGCTGCTGGCCGAGCCCGGGGTCCATTGCTGGCCGGGGCAGGGATGTGCTGCTGGCCTGGCACCGTTCTGGACGCTGAATTCGACCTCCGTCACACTCCTTTTGATTCTTCGTGGTACATTGATTGGTCGCAGAGTGTTGAGAGTCCTACGGGACATGCTCCCTGTCTCTCTGAGTCATGCAGGTCGTGCTCCCTGCTCCCCTGAGCCCTTGAGGACGTGTTCCGTGCTCCGCTGAGAACCACAGGACGTTCTCCCTGATATCCTGTCTCCTACAGGACGTTTTCCTGCTCTCATGAGTACTACAGAACTTGTTCCGTGCTCCACTGAGTCGTACAGGATAAGCCCCCTGCTCCCTGAGTCTTAGAGGACGTGCTCCCTGCTCCCCTTAGTGCTGTGTGGCTGAGGGAGATGTAAATAAAAACCGGAAGCATGAGGACAGTGGTTTGTACCCGTTAGAACTGTAGACAAGTTACCGGATAAAGGACTGAGTATCATGTGTGTACGAGCTGCATGAACAACCAGAATACCTGGATAGGCTGCAGTGTATCCCCCAACCCCAACACTTGAGACTCTGTTTCCAAGAGAAATATAATGGCCAGCTAGCCATAGCAGTCTATGGACAACTTCTCTTACCCTTATTCCACTTACCTTTTAGTCAGTCAAATTATCGAATGCCAACAGGAGTTTCAAAGGAAAATGGTTGTCCATTAAAATTCCTTTTTCAGGATGGAGTAAGTTGATTACATGAAGAGCGGTACAGAGCCGACGGTAAGAGAGGGGAGGGAACTGGTGTTCCCCAAGTAAAAGCCAGACGCCAGCGGCACACGTGACATGAAAGACACATCAAAGTCAGTTCAAGCGACGTGGTCTCACGACTGCGTTTTCTATTTCACGCAATGCTGGTTTAACGTCAGTGCAGAGGAGAGAAATCGGAAGCGTCGTCTCCTTGTAGCGTGTTTATGGAGAGTTCCTCTCCATAAATACCCCATCTTTACCATATATTATATTATTCCTGACTCCAACCCGCTCCACAAGAAATAGTAACGCCACCCACTGCGTCAGCGAGGTAGCGTCAGGAAACACAAAAAAGGCCACATTCGCTCACACTCAGTCTCTAGCTGTCATGTGTAATGCACCGAAACCACAGTTCCATATCCACATCCAGTACCCAGAGATCTTTCCATGGTTTACCCCACAAGTTCCACATGCCCTGTTTCAGTCCATTGACATCACGTCGACCCGAGTATACCACATACTTCCGTTTCACTCTATTCCGTGCATGCCTTTCACCCACCTGCATGTTAAGGCCCTGACCGCTCAAAATCCCTTTCACCCCATCCTTCCACCTCCAGTTTGTTCTCCCGATTATCTTTGTTCCCTCCACTTCTGACACATATATCTACTTTGTCAACCTTTCCTCACTCATTCGTTCCATATGTCCAAACCATTTCAACACACCCTCTTCTGCCTTGTCAACCACATTCTTCTTATGACCACACATCTCTCTTACCCTTATATTACCTACTCATTCAAACCATCTCACGTCCATATTGTCCTTAAAAATTTCATTTCCAACACACCCACCCACCTCCATACAACCCTGTCTATATCCCATACCTCACAACCATATAACACTGTTTGAACTACTGTCCCTTCAGACATACCTATTGTTGCTCTCCAGAAAACGTTCTCTCTTTCCACACATTTTTCATCGTTCCCAGAACCTTCGTCCCCTCCCCCACCCTATGACTCACTTCCGCTTCTATGTTTCCATTCGCTGCCAGGTCCACTCGCAGATATCGAAAGCATTTCACTTCCTCTAATTTTTCTCCATTCAAACTCACATCCCCACTAATTGGTCCCTCAAACTTGCTGAACCTAATAACCTTGCTCTTATTCACATTTGCTCCCAACTTTCTCCTTCCACACACTATTCCAAACTCAATCTTCAACTTCTGCAGTTCCTCACTCCAATCAGCAACCAGTGCTGTATCATCCGCGAACTATAATTGACTAACTTCCCAGTCCCTCTCATCCCTAACAGACTGCATACTCGCCCTTCTCTCCAAAACTCTTGCATTTACCTCCCTAACCAACCATCCATAAACAAATTAAACAGCCATGGGGACATCACACAACCCTGCCGCAGAAGCTACCTTCACTGGGAGCCAACCTCTCTCCTCTTTTCCTAATATACATATGGCTTGCACCCTCGATTGATATATCTCACTGCTTCTAGCAGCTTACCTCCCACACCATATATTCTTAAGACCTTCCGCAAAGCATCGCCATCAACTCTATCATATATCTTCTCTAGATCCATAAATGCTACATACAAATCCATCCGTTTTTCTAAGTATATCTCACATACATTCTTCAAAGCAAACACCTGATCCACGCATCCCTACCACTTCTAAAACCACAATGCTCCTCCTCAATCTGATGTTCTATACATGCCTTCACCCTCTCAGTCAATACTCTTACATACAGTTTTCCAGAAATACTCAACAAATTGATACCTCTGTAGTTTGAACACTCACCTTCAGCCTCTTTCCCTTTGTACAATGGCGCTACACGTGCATTCCACCAATCCTCTGGCATTTCACCATGATCCATACATACAATGAATATTCTTACCAGCCAATCAACAACAGAGTCATCCCCTTTCTTAAGAAATTCAACTGCAATACCATTCAATCCCGCCGCCTTGCCGGATTTCATCTTCCTCAAGGATTTTACCACCTCCTCTCTCTCCAACAAACCGCTCTCTCTGACTCTCTCACATCGCACATCACCTTGACCAATACACCCTACATCTGCCACTCTCTCATGAAACTTTTCAACAATCCTTCAAAATACTCACTCCTTCTCCTCTTCACTCCATCACCGATATTTACATTTGTTCTCTTGCCTTACGCACACTATTAACATCCTCCCAAAATATCTTTAGATTCTCCCTAAAGTTTAATGATACTCTCTCACCCCAACTCTCATTTGCCTTCTTTATTCAACCTTTGCACTTTCCTCTTGACCTCTTGCTACATTCTCTTGTACATCTCCCAGTCATCTGCACTCCTTCCTTGTAAGTATCGTCCAACCGCCTCTCTTTTCTCTTTTCACTAAAAAATTTACTTCTTCATCCCTCCACTCACTACCTTTCCTAATCTGTCCACCTCCCACCTTTCTCATGCCACATGCATCTCTTGCACATAACAATACTGCTTCCATAAATATATCCCAT
>JAYMFT010408507.1:0-18405 GCA_038088735.1 Panulirus argus | reverse complement strand
CGGTGCTATTTTCCCGTGGGGCGGGATGGCATCAGGAGTGGATGGGGGCGAGCAAGTCTAAATATGTACATGTGTATGTTGATATGTATACATATACGTACTGTGCATATGTGTGCATGTATGTATATATGTGTGTATGCAGGGAATGGGTTTTTCTTCGTCTGTTTCCTGGCGCTACCTCATTGATGCGGGAAACAGCGACCAAGTATAATAAATAAACAACCAAGGTATCAAGTTTTGAGTGTCCATGGTTTTCAATGGCATCATCAAAATTTTAACCATGTACTAGGTAAATGCCATGTAGCTGCAAATAGAAAGAACACCATTTCTTGGGACTGGTAGGACCATCATAACCAGGAAGTGTTGTTAAGGTGAGCTTCAATTCAAGGTAGCCATTTGTGCAGTGAAAAAGGCAGACTGCTTTGTCAGAGTATGGAAGCATGTTATCATGGGTGACAACTACCATCATATTATAACCTTACAGTTTTGTATCTCATTTGTTTATACTTTCATAGAGTACATATGTTGTTTTTGAGGTATAACACATTTCTATTTTGTTCTATACACTGCTAATCATGGTTCTGCCAATGAGAGGGTCTCTCACAAATGTAATCCCTATTGTCTGCAAGGGTCTTATGTATTCAAACATAAGAAGACATACATGTTAGCAGACCTAAGATGAAATCTGTAAACGACATGAAGGATTGTGTGGGATCACTGTGTGAGAGGAGTATTAAAAGAAGAATCTGCAGATATTTGTCAAGATTATGTTTGGTGGAAGAGATATTGCATGAATCAACTCTACCTTGATGCAAAAGGCATACATAATACACAACACAATAGGGAAAATAACATGATATTAATGATTTTCTTTTTATAACAAACTGACTTTCCTAATTAAGCATGGTAGGGTTAGGAAAAATGAACATTTGCTTTATTTGCAAACATCCAGTTTACAGGTGTCACCTATCCATCTATCTATATCTCTAATGCCTGTTCACTTTGGGAACTCTCATCAAGAGGGTGGCCATGCCAAAAGTCTCGACTTATCCCTGTACTTACATGCCTTCCTTGCATACACTATTCCACGCATTCTTCCACCATTTCTCTCCTTCCAATACTTTTCCACTCTATTTCCCCAAGCCACTGGTGGTCTTCCTCTCACACCAACTCCTTTAATTGTACTATTATACACTCTCCTTGTAAACTCTCCATCCTGTATTCTTTCCACATACACAAACCATTCCAAAGTGCTACGTTTCACTCACTCTACCACTCCACCATTCATTCCCTCTGCATTCACTGCCATACCAAATCTCTCATACATCCCCTCATTTCTTTCGTCATTCCATTTAGTCATACCACATGCTCCTCTTAAATAACTCATTTCCACAGCTGGGATTACTGACCCCTGTGACTCATTTCAAGTCCATGTTCTGGCTGCACAGGTCAGGGTTAGGAGACTACGCTGTCTCTTAATCCTTTCTTCACTTCCATTCATGCACACAGTTTAGTACACTTTTTTTTTTCACTCTATTGGGTTTTGCAAAATCTATTCTTTCACTGTTTCCTATCAAACACCAATACTTCACTTTTACTTGCATTTACCTTCAATCGACTATGCTTATACACATCATAAAACACACAACCTTCTGCAACTCTACTCTCAGCACACAACACAGTATCATACGCAAACAGGTTTGTCACTAGCCATCATACCTCACCACCATACTCCATCTCTGCACCCTTTTTCCCTCGTTTTGCTTTCACCTTTCTTATCATTCCATCTACATACATGTTAAAAGGCCACAATGACATTACACAACCCTGTCTCACACCCACATGTATACCAAAACTTTTGTTCAACTCTTCATCCACTCTTAAACATGCATTTGCTATGCCATAGAAGGCTTTCACAACATCCAACAATTGTCCTCCTACCCCCATAATCCTTAACACATACATCCAATTGAGCATTCTAATCAACTCCGTCATATGCTTTCTCCTGATCCATAAAATATGCATACAACTTCTTACTTTTCACAAGATACTTTTCTACAGTCATTTTCACCTCAAAAATCTGATCCACACATCCCCTACCTTTCCTAAAAACCCCTTACTCCTCACTTATTCTACTTTCAGTCACTTCCATCCCTCTCTCAATTAATACTCTTGCATACACTTTTCCTGTTATACTTAAGAGACTTATTCCCCTATAATTGCTACATATATCCTTCACACTTTTTTCCTTCTGGTAAAGGAACAATAATAGCTTTCACCCAGTCCTCATGATAAATTACTTATCAAATGCATCCATTCCATCACACTTTCTCCTCCATACTTCAGCAATAATCCCATATAGAATGAAACAAACTGTATGTGAAGAAAAGTAGGGGGCAGACACTTAAGAGAAAAACTGACCTTTACTCTTCCCATGTGTGATGTGGTCATCAGATGATCAACATACTCTGGCATAGTTTCACTGAATATGCTACATAACCTGCACCAGTGCATGCCTTGGTCCATGTATCGGATATAAGTCCTCTGTGTGGCATGAGGGGCATACAGCAGTGTTCCGGAAAATTCTTTTTTCATTACCTCTTCTCGAACCTTCCCTTGTAGGATACCTTCTTTTTTAATCGTCTCTGTTACATTACCTACTAGATGTTTCTTTTGAGGGGACTGGCTTCTCTGTGACTCAGTGGATGACTGCCTTGTTGTTTCATTTGAGAAAACTGGGTTTGGTGATCCTGACCTATTTTGTCTAGGCAACTTACGAACTGGAGACCTGGACCTTTGTCTCTTTTGCTTGGATAAAGTTATATCTAATTCTGACCTATCAGGAGAAAGACAATGTGACACTCTTCTATGCTTTTCTCTTCCTGGTGAATGCTCAAGCTTCTTCTGTTTTTCCCTTGAATGATGGGGGCTTTCAGATTTCTCTCTTTGTATGGATTTATGCTTTTGTTTAACATCTCTTGTAAGTTCAATTTCCTTGGTGACTTTGTGAACCATTTCATTTATCTTAACAATCTGTTTTTCTATTTCTTTCATAAGAAATAAGTTCTCATCTAGGATACTTGAAAGACTTTCTCTGCTCCCTTTATGGTTCTTCGTAATGTCATCACGTTGTTCATTCATTTTGTTCTTCTGTTCTACCAACAACATTACTCGTTTTATCAAAGAATCCCTTTTTGACAGAAGGGCCTCTATCTCATCTTTGTCTTTTTCAGTTTCTGGTGAGGAATTTTTTCTCAATTTCCTATCGTCATTATCACTTGAGTCCGATTCAGACTCTGAAAAGTTTTTCTTACGTTTGCTTTTCTTTTCTTTGTGTCTTTTACGTTTAGACCTCTTTGGGCTTTCAGATGGTTTTCTGCTCTTACATTCATCAGATAATCTTCTAGAGGATCTTGCTCCTTCTTCTGAAGTAGATGATCTTGCCTTTGTGAATTCCCTCATTAAATCAGCTGACTGAACAAGAGACATACTTAAAGTAGTTGATCCATAACTAGCTAAAGCTGGAGATACAGAAGAAACAGTGGGCATAACCCCATGGCTCACTGTTTGAGGTACTGTTGAAGAAATGCCTGAAGGAAGAGAATGTCCACTTGGGAAAAGCATAGTATTTGACTGAGTTGGTTTTTCAATCTTTTGTTCTTGAACCCTTTCACTTGTTATCTGAACATTTTCATATGTCATCATTGGTAATGATCCTGCTTCTGTTTCTTTTCCTGGAACAGTATCCACTCGTTGGGCTTTAGTCTTGTCCTTCCTGAAAACATCACAAGTTATGAGAAACCTTTACATAAATAACCTTATGAAAAAGAATACAGGCTAATCATTAGCAATACTAACCAACACAACTTAAAACAAAGCACCTCTAGTTATGTGGCATACAAAGGACAACATACTATCAAGGGACTGAACCACAACATATGAAGTAGATGGAGGAAACCAAGGAAAGGTCTGTGGGGCCTGGTTGTTGAAGCACGGTATGGTTTCGGTGAACAACACATGATAACAAAAGGGTGGATGTGAGCATATGAGGCCATTTCTTTATCTATTCCTGCGGTTCAGGACCTGAACATGAAGGAAGGTGTGTGGTGTACAAGAGATTGAGCAGACTGGAGTTATTAGGTAAGACAAAGAGGGTGGAGAGGTAATTTGGAGTGAGAAACTGAATGAAGAGAACTTGAAGGAAGTGGAGTGTTTTATATACCTAGGAGTAGATATGGTAGAAAATAGAGTCTTGGGAGCTGAAGTGTCTGGGAAAAAGTCATGGGACCATTGACAAATGTACTAAAAGAAAGGAAACTGTCTTTAAAGGCAAAGATGGACATGTTTGATAGTAGAATAGTCCTATTGGTTCTGCATGGTTGCGAGGAGTGGGCCTGAGGCAAAAATGTAAAGAAGAGGGTAGATGTGTTGGAAAAGAAATGTCTCAATATGTGGTGTCAGGAGGGTTGATCTAATAAGAAATGTTAAGGTAAAAGAAAGGTGTGGCAGTAAGAGTAGTACATATGAAAGAGCTGGAGAGGTTGCGCTGAAATGGTTTGGACACATGGAAGGATGTTCATTCTGTATCAACTATCTGAAACTGAAATACAAGAAGGGGTGGGTTTCCAGCCCACTCGTTCCCACCCCTTTCAGTAGTCTTCTATAACATTTTCATTCTAAGGCCCTGTCATCTGCTTTTGATGCTGTCTCGCTCATGTGGGAAATGGCAAGCAAGTATGAAAAGAATATATACATATTTATGTAGGTGTATGTAGATTACATACAGGTAAAAGACCTCAAGCCCATCAGCGTGATATCTAGAACATTACAAAAAATGGTTATTCTGGGATTAAGATACAGAGGCCACAAAATATACGAAAAAATGCTTAATGACTGTTAGTAAATTGTAAAAAATATCTGTTAAATCCAAGCAGGCAAAAATTATTTAATTAGTGTTAAAAGAAGGTAATGAATCAAAGGCGAATTGATGTTGATGACATTCGGTTTGCAAACTGATTCAACATTGGCAACAAAATGTTGATATAGTACAACACTGTCCAGTTCATATGACACTGTGTACCATAGCAACATGACACATCAGTGTTGTTCAGCACAACACATCAATGTTGTATTAATGTCATATGAATATCACATTACCGGATGAGCATCCCTAATCCAAAAATCCGAAATCTGAAATGCTCCAAAATCAGAAACTTTTTGAGCAGCAACATGACACATTAATTTTTCATTGTATTAATGGCATTTCATATTTTTTTTACTGTTAAGTACTTATGTGAGAATAAGTGTAAGAAAATGATTGCTTATCAGTAGTATATAAATTTAGAGTCAGGAATGAAGGTTATGTCAAAAATCACAGACTGTCCACAAAGGTGGCTGAGGTTATAACACCTTACCTTTCTGATGGTTCAGTGCTATAAAAACTTTGTTTCAAGTGCAAAATTATTAAAAATATTGTATAAATTACCTTCAGGCTATGTGTATAAGGTGCATATGAAACATACATGGATTCTGTGTTTAGACTTGGTTCCCATCCCCAAGATATCTCATTATGTACAGTAAATCCTTGATTTAATGGTCTGTGATATAACAGATTTCGAATTCAATGGACAGGGCAAATAATTATGCATTAATTAATAATAATCTACAAAATATAAAAAAATTCAAAAACCTCAAATGCCGCACCATGTGCATTTCACATCGCACTTGTTTTTGGTAGTGTGGGGTACACTTTGTTTCAGTCTCAGTCTGCCTCAAGCTATCATGCAGTCACGTTGTATACAGAGAATTGTGACTATATTTAATAAATGATTCTACAATCCTTACAATTCAAAAAGGCATAAAGTGTTAGAGGAGTTAAAAGAAAACATGTGAACTGTATATTGTATCATTAAACAGACTTTTGGCATTAACAAACACCCCCTCCCCCTCTTAGGCCATTAAATCAAGGGTTTTTTGTGTATGCAAATATTCCAATATCCAAAAAAATCCAAAATCCAAAACACTTCTGGTCCAAGGCATTTCAGATAAGGGATACTCAACCTATACTGGACTTTGATTCTAGGACATTACAACATAAGTGACAAATCATCTTTGGCAGGGCGGTATCACTGGGAGAACAATCTCATCAATGAACTTGTCATTCCAAAGAGTCCATCATTTCCTTGCTACAGGAAGCAGTGCAGCCTTATGCTTTGAAGTAAAAGACATTTTTGATATGTATGTTGTTAGCTAAAATTTCTGCAGGCAGCATGAATACAAGAAAAACTCACAAAAATCAAAACTCAATCCTTTCCTGCAAGACCCTAAGACTAAAGAGCTGTTCACAACTCTTACCTTTCAACATAGGGGGTTTTCACTTCCCAATCACTTGCTCCACCTTGGTAAATCATTTTTAGCTTTGATTCTTGTCCCTGATGACGATCAAGTGCTGGAATCCACATTGATGAATTGTTTGACTTGCTCACACCAGCTAAAACCTTTGATGGTGCTATTGGTGCTTGCATCTGCTTCTCTAGGGGTTTGGGTGAGTCTCCAAGAGCAGTTTTCAATTCCCAATCAGTGTGATAACTTATATCACAATCACGTGTTGATTTTTGTAGAGATTCGGCCTTAGGAGGAGAGGGGTTACTTCCTGCTTGAAACTCTCTTTTCCTTTTACCACGTTGCAAACCTTCCTCAAAAGCACTCCCTATTGAGTCCTCTACAGATCTGATAATTGACCTGGCAAATATGTCATCAACTTCCTCTCCTACTTCTTCTAGGTCCAAATCTACTTTGTCTACTTCTACATTCTGATTTGAAGAAAGTGGCCCTTCACAATTTTCTTGTTCATGTGGACTATCCTTAGATTTCTTATCTCTAGCCGTTTCTAAAATATCTCTCAACATTTGTGTGGGGGGACTCAATAAATTTCTTGTAATCTGAGACTGAATTTCTGAGAGACCAATGTTTTCAGCTACTATCTGATCATCCTGGTCTGATTTTGGAGAAAAAATGGCTTCTGTCTTATCATCAAATTCTTCATCCAGATCAGCATAAATATCATCCAGATCCTGTTGTCTTTCATGAACTATACTACGACTTCTACTCCAACGCTGGGTTGGGCTACGACTTCTGCTTCGAAGCTCAGCTGGGATATGACTTCTACTTCGAGACTGTGGGCTATGAATTCTATTTCGAGACTGTTCTGAAATGCAGCTTCTACCCTGTGGTTCAACTGGGCTGCAACTCCTACTCTGGGGTCTACATGGGCTGCGACTTTTGCTCTCATGCCAGGAGGTGCTCCAACTTCTATCATGGACCCGAGAGGGACTGAGGCTCCTACTACGGCGGCTGGGGGCACCATAACCTCTACTTTGGTGATGAGGGGGACTTCGACTTCTGCTTCGATAACGCAGTGGAGAACGCCCTCGACAGACTGCTTTCTGATGTCTAACTGGACTTATACTTCGACTGCGGCTTCTTCGATACCTTGAGCGATGTCCATCTCTTTGATGATTCTGATAAGTAAGAGCTTGTTATTAACCAGTCACAAAGCATTTCTTTCACTTATATTTGATTATTAAAGTTGTATTAAAACAAGGAATACAGTTTTAAAAGTACAGGCCAGTCATTTATCTAAAGAGAACACTAAAATTAAATAATGATAAACACTAGTCATGATCATCACCATGTTAATCATAAACATGAATTACTACAGATGTACACAATATAAAGTCTGCAAGAATTTAGTGTATTATGCAACATGGTATAAGTTGCAGTACAAAATTATAACATACAAATATTTCAGTGTTAAAATAACACCATTAAAACATTGATTAAACTGAACTTATGGCTGCCCTTTCCTTTTCTTCCACTCTTTTATGTATATGTTTGTATAAACCTATGGAGTGACAAAGTTTCATATGAAAAATACCACAATGAAGCATCTACCTGACATTATGGTTCATTATGCCAGCTGCACACTACATGCCATTTGGTGCATTATGCATGACAGCTAAAGACTGAGTGTGAGTGAATGAGGCCTTTCTTTCATCTGTTTCCTGGTGCTACTTCACTGATGCTGGGGGTGGCGATGCGTTTCCTGTGGGGCGGGGTGGCGCCAGGAATGGATGGAGGCAAGTATGAATATATACATGTGTTTATGTGTAAATGCATGTGTATGTATATATATGTATACACATATTTGTTTGTATTGTGCATATATATGCATGTATGTATATATGTGTGTATATGAGTGGATGGGTCTTTCTACATCTGTTTCCTGGTGCTACCTCGCTGATGTGGGAAACAGCGATCATGTATAATAAGATATAAAATATAAAAATAATATTTCTTCAATATAACTTTACAGCCAGTAATAATGTAGTCTTCATCTTGTTACCACAAACTCAAGACATTACTCTGTTCTGCTAAGAACAAAACTTCTGAGGGCCAGCAGCAAGGCCAAAAATTGCCAAATCAAAGGCATAACAACTTGTTTCAGTTGTTTCTGAGAGCTTACTTATACTCTGTTTGGATAGGTTTATGCTTTCCAGGTAAAGATCCACATGGTGACACTAGACATGACTGTAAGCACTGTTGAATGTAAAGAAAAAGTAAACCCTTTCTCCTAAGGTATTACCCCCAGAGCAACTGACGTTAGATAAACTATATCTCACCATACAGAGAAGCAAATCTAGATTAAAATACATAAGCATAGAAGCTTTTTAAGCAAAGAACAAAACATATTCAACAGGATTAAAAAAAACTTTTATCAATGAACTTACAATGTCATCAGATTTAATTGTGTCAATCAATCATATACTTTTCTTTCACTCATTATCAAAAATCTCTTACCTGAAATTGTTTGCTAAGGTAATCCCTTTGCTGGTGTTGCTTCTGATTAATGTGCATGCGGCTGCAATATTCCCTCCAACACCTTCCATCATCTGGACATACATATCCATGAACAAAACTGCACTGAAGTTCACCTTTGAAGCATTTGCCCTCTTTCCAGTATCGGCATGTCTCTGGTATTTTCTTTCTCATCTGTCCATGAAAAAATTTTCTTAACATAAAAACCATTAATATATTGAACTTTATTCTTTATTACTGGTTACAATTACTATATGTCCAGTTACAACAGAAGCCCTATCTATTAAGTACAGCAATCATCTTCAAACTATGTTTAATCTGAAAAAGTGCATAGCATTACCAAAAATACAAGGTATCCCTGGGGAGGGGGAGAAAGAATTCTATCCATGTATTCCCTGTGTGCTGAAGAAGGTAACTAAATGGGGTAGGAATGGGAAGCCAGAAACCCTCCCCTCAGTGAATTTATATTTAAAAAAGTTGGAACAGATGGAGCCAAGCCAGGAGAGATCATCCTCCTCAAAGGCACAGGGTGGGGTGTCTAAATGTGAGTGGATGTAATCAGGATGAAAAGACAGGTGAGACAGAAGCATGTTTGGTGTCAGGGACCTGGATGCTCTAGGTATTAGTGAAACCAAGGAGAAGGGGAAAGGGTAAAGTCCTACGGTTACAGTCTGAGTTAGTGTGAGGTCAATAGCTCAAGGAGGAGCAGTGGGAAATTGTGAAGCAGCATGTGGAAGTGAGCTTGAGAATGCTGTGAGCAAAAATGAAAGTGGATTATGAAAGATGGGCAAATGTTTGTGTAAACACCCAGTATCAAGAGGAGTAAGGAAGGAAGGCGAGTGTTCTGGAAGAAGCTGAAAGGATGCATCAGCAATTTTAATGTTTAAGACAGAGTATTAGTAATTGGTTGTTTGAATGCAAGAGTGGGTGATGTGACAGAAGAGGCTACAATTAAGGGACATAAGGTACTTAGTGTTGTGAACAAAAATGGTAAACAGTTTATGGAGCTGTGAGCTGGGGGAAAAAAAAAAAAAAAAAAAAAAAAAAAAAAAGGAAAATTCATAAAAAGTGGTTTAAAATGAGGGGCATACAAAAGTATATATGGGTGAGTTGGAGTGATGGTGGACAGGTTTAACAAAATCATTTATAAACTGACATGTATGCTTGAGAGAGACTTTTGGATTGATTTTCAAAGTGGAAAACCTGTTAAGGGCTATAAAGAGGAAGGAAAAGGGACAGAAGCTAAATGAAGTGAAGTTCAAGGATCTCATTCAGTCCATCACAAAATACCACTGATTAAATAACAATGTATTACACAAAGGAAAAATTAGATGGGATTACAACGGATGTAAGGCAACACAAATAAACTAAATAACGCACTATAATATCAAAAACCTTGAAAAAATAACAATTGTTTATTTGAGAACTGTCAAATGGTAGCTCTTGAAACAGTAATGAATGGAAAATACAATGATGAGATGGAAGTCATCTATTACCAACAGAATCATTCCTTCCATCATGTCTTCAATCCTAAAACTTAATCTTACCATTAAGCACCTTATGTATTCAAGTGCTATAAATATTTCTCATACTATCGCAATTAATTCAATCACCTTGATCAACAATATCAACAAAAATGACACTGCTTCACACAGAAACAAAAAAATTATGATATACGAACAGCTCAAAATTACATTGTTATGATTTAAAAATGTCTTGCATGCTTGCTCTGGGGTAAACTTTTGCTAGTTTCATGGAAAACTGTTACCTTCCTGCTGGTAAGGTATGAAAAAATGGCTTCCATTAGTGTGTACCAAAGACATAACTTCTGAGTCAGCTCTACAAAAGACAGCATATGACAAAACCAAATCTAACAACTAAAGTCTAGAAGCTTACTGCTTATCATATCAGGGTTATTATTTCCAAACAGAACTTGAAATTTAAAGAATGAAGAAACAATACTTCATTCTACAATACAACAATACAATGAAAAATTGGTAAATAAAAGAAGTTACTTACACTCATTTTGTTGGTTAGAATTTCCTTTCAACCATATAACAGTCAAAATGCTGTTTCCATCAACATCCTGGAAGGAAGAGTATCATTAAAATAAGGCACAAGGTATCAACTAACATGACAAGGACTGGGAACTAAACAAGTTCAATCATTTACAAAATGAAGCCAAGAAAAACATATGTAATATATGCAGTAAAACTATCAGAATTATTTTCTAAATTCTATACCCTCCAGAGATTTAATTTTAAGTATGTGTGGTTAATTTTGTCAAGTTACTGTTAACTAGGTAACTAGTCATGTCCTAGGTGTTTCCTTCAGCAGTATGGCAAGATGGATAAGATGATTCCTCCTTTACACAGCATAAAGTCAGCACATTTCTGCAGTATCCACTGTGACACCATTTTCATACTTGTAGTCCTTAACTCGGTCCTTCCTGCATGCCTCTGGTCTTCCTCAGTATCAGTCCAAACTCACTTCAATTAGCTATTCTCTCTACAATCCATGCATGCTTAAGGCACTTAACTACAGAGTCCTTCATTTTAATATCCCAATTAGATATATCTCCCTCACTCAAAGTTTACTGTAAAAAGTAGACCTTTACTAGTTACATTTTTGTCGTGATGCCAATATTATGGACTTTAACTGCTCCAGCATTTTGAGAGAGATCAAAATAGATCATGGGAAAAGAATCGCTACCTTTAACTCCAGGGCACCCAACCCCTAATTTCTTCCCCCTCTAGTCATCTATTTTTCTGTCCTCTCCATGTCAAAATATTCCATCCCCATGTTCTTGATACAAATAGATCCATGCTTCATGCATTTTGAAATGTTTGTCTTTTAAATGAAAACCTTATTTTTCATATGCATCTATGAAATGAAGGAAAAACTTACTGAACGATCATGAAAACATAAGGAAAGTGGAATGAGAATCAGTTGAATGAAACATTTCTTAAAGAAGAAACAATTTAATAAAGAAACGGGTGGAAAGCATGAAAATAATCAAATGCAAAGATGATAATGAATGACACAGTATTAACTTGATTAAAAAAGAAAATCAGTAAAAAAGACTAGTCTCAAGATCCTAGTTAGGACATAATTATGCTTTGGCGCTAGTGTATTAACACTTTTACTTTCATTATTATGTCTTACTCCAGAGGATGGAAGTACATCACTTTTGCTTTATATTTTTTTCTATACTTTCTCATAATCAATCTTCTTACCTAACATCAACACCCTAACCCGAATTTAGTGAAGATGCATCTTACCTTATCCGTATTGGTGGGGTCAAATGTATCTTTTGACCAATGTGATTCAAGTTTAAGGACAATGGTGTCAAGATGGAAGTGAAGATAAGTGTTTACTGAAGATGTGGTGAAGGAATAAAGAAGACTAGCCAAAGTACCCATCTTTGTCTAGGATGAAATCAACAGTTTAGCTTTCTTTCATCTCTCTTTTATGAGACTTTCTTTAACAAATCTAAATAAAAATAATATCAAAGTGCACATCCTTGGGGTACCCTTCGTATGCATAAAATATTTCCAGTCTCAAGCTGTCACTGTCATGGTGCTGACACACCGCAGGTCTCCATGGTGTAGTGGTCAATGTTCCTGACTATAAGTTAGCACATGCCACCTTGCGGTCAGACCCATATGGGTTGAAAACCAGGGTGTGGTGGGTAGCCTACACCTAATCCAAGTGTTCATCCTCCCATTAGGGCTGGTCAGTAACTGTGTACCTGGCTTAGGCAGGGGTATGTGTGTGTGTGTGTGTGTGTGCATCCATACACAGGGGTAAATACATGACATACAAGGTAAAGAGACAGGGCAATATTATGTAAAACACTCCCCATAACACACAAATAGTAATCATGTGAGCCTACTTAGTGCAGTGCTTAGTTTTACAGACCATTTGTCACCACTGGCCAGCCTGGGGTCAAATCTGCATGGGTTCAAATCCTGGACCTGGCAGTTGGCCTACACCCAACCCAGGTGTTTATCCTACCCTTAGGGCTGGTTGATACATACATATCTGGTTTAACCTGGAGTTTGTGTATTTGCATACACACAAATAGGAGTAAAGATATGACAGAAATATACAAGGTTATGAGACATGACAACATGAGTGCAAAACTCTCTCTCCATAACACATTAATACACAAATAATAATCACACACATAAGGGTTGAGTCTTGGACTAAAGAAAACCACAGAGCTCAAGACGACTAGTTGAAGTGGGGCCACGGTGTAGGGACACTTAAGATTCTAGAGCAAACAGAGAGAGCATAGTACCTGTTAGAATTGTCGAGTGTGTGTGTGATCAGAAAGAAAAAGATAGGGAACTGAAGATTCTGAACAATACAGATAAAGATGAGTAAAGAGCAGAAGGCTGTGTACACAAAGACAAGAGGTTAAATGATGAACATGGTATGAAAGATGGTTGACTTAAGAGAGTACAAAAATGTTGATAAACGATGAAAATATAAATTTTGGATATGTTATAAGACATAGCATAGCATAATTGCAGGAGATATCAAAAAGATACATCATACAAATGAAGGAAGTGGTGCATGAGAAGGTCTTTTGGTGCAAATTGCTAATGGTCTTTGGATTGGTAGAATATCTTCTAAACAAGGAAGAAAGAAAAGCTGGGGACTAGAAACAAATCTAAAAGATACACAAACATAATCATGAAACATTACTAAAAAATTAGCCACAAACCAACCACAACCTTAAACAAGAAAGACATGAAATACAAAAAAATCCATCCAGAAACATCAGCTGACTCACCCTCCCTCACATGGATACACAAAATGCAATTCAAACTTGACAAAACTCTCCTGCAACAGGCCCTGACAACATACAAAACTTCTATATAAAACACTCTGCCCCTAATGTAATCCAAGCATTTACAGGAATCTCCAACCATTCCTAGTTAAATAAAATTCCAAACACCTGGAAACTTGCCATACCACCAGTCTTAAAATGTTGCCTTATATCAATTCACTCTTCAGTTTCCAAACTCTTTGAAAAAGTCTTCACAACACAGATGGCTACAACCAACCATAAACCCACTCCTACACAGTATTTGTGCTGAGAAACACCAAACTACTGTAATATTATCCAATTGTATTCAACATGAAATGTTAGATAAATCGGTCCTTCTGGGTATTTCTGTGTTTGCAGCAAAATATTTAAAGCACCTAAAACATTTGTAGGCATTTACTAGCTTCCACTTTATATAATATAATTGTACCATTGGTATATTACTACCGTGATTGCAGGTACTAAATCAGGTTTTTATTGGTTCTACTGACATTTTAAAGGTGTAATGCCAACAGATACTTTTCCATTTATAACATTTCATGTTAATAATCATTAACCCTATATCTTACTTAATGTACTACCCTAATTACTATCACAATCAATATAATTCAATACAATATAATGCATCAAATCATGCACTACAACTGTTACTGTGTTCTCTAAACACTACAATAGCATTGCACAATATAACCACACAATATCGAAAGCTACCAGTATTGTAAAGCTAAAATGCCACATTACCAAAACAGTTATACAAGACATTAATGTATAAGTTAAGTTTAGCTCCACATCAAGACATTAATGTATAAGTTAAGTTTAGCTCCACATTAAAACTAGCTATATGAAGTGGCTATTACTGCTTCTGGTGGTTTGTAGTTTTCATAGTGATGACAGACGTACCAGCAGAGCATGAATTGAAGCATTTAATCTTGGAGAACAATATTAAATACAGATATAATGATTACGTGGCACAAAAAGATGAGGTAAATTGATGCAAGTGTTTGCCATAAAAAATTAAAATACAAACAAAATCTATAAAAACATCAAGTAGCAAACATGATAACACAAACATTTCAGCTTATATTGTCTCCTACTCTGGATTCCACTGTTATCTGTTCATTTACAGCCATCAGTGCATTTTCATGTATGTGACTAGCATAAACTACCAAAAATTAGGGAAACTCTGGTTTACTTGGGAGGTCAGGTGAGGCTTTCAAAGGTTCTGTTGATCTTCTGAAAGGCTTAATACCTACTGTGACCTCACATCTCACCAGATATATTACTGACACCTCTTCCATTTGACAAAATGTAATACTTTCACTTAATCTCAGCTGGTATTTCTGTCATCAAAAAAAGTAAAGAAATCACCTATGACATAAGTAGCCACTTCCCAAAGCTAGTTTTGATACTGAGCTAAACTAAAAATTTTATCAAAACTAACAAGAATATACAATAGATATGCATGTCCTCTGAATTTGCAACTTTACAAACGAAGGCCTCTCTTGAGCATGAGCTCATTTGCAGTATAAACTGTAATGATTTGAAATAAGCCTATTTCAGCTCCAAATTGAACCTTGCTTTGAGAAATAGCTAAAGATTTTAGTGCTTTATTTAGTCCAGTACAAGTACTGAAATACCTGCCGATGCAAGATGTGAAGCACTGTTTTTTTAAATAACATCAAATATTAAGGAAAATGAACACATGAACACATGGCTGGTCCTTGTCATCTGTTTATTAACATCAAATGTCATGTTGGCAGTGCATTTTTATGAGCATGACCCATATATTTCAACTAGAATACTGAAAATCAAGATATGATTTTACTATCGTATGAAAGGTAAGTGAGGATTTCATACATTGTTAACATTTTTAATCTTTACAAATGTATCATCTAATTTCAATATACCCAAGAATTTTCAAAATATATCATCACCACCTTATCTAATATAATTCAGTCAAATTAATCAAGCTCTGCGGGTATTTCTGTAATCAGAACCACCTATATAAAACTTCTAAATACACAGCCATTTTCTCAGATAATGTTGGCGTGGAGCTAAAATTGACTTATATCTAAGCCCCCAATCCAGTAACAACAAAACATTTAACACTTACAAGAACAAACCTAACAACATGTCAACCTAAGAATTACTTAACAATGACTTCAGAGCTCTCATTACTATAACCAGATGAGACACAAGAAACAGATTCAGATAGCTGCAAGCTCAGCAAAGAGGAACCTTAGGGGTGCTTGAATAACTAAACAATCAAAGGCAACTAATCACAGCGCCCTCCAGAAACACTTTGGCTGTGTTATGTATTTGCTAATATGGTGTTATTCAACTTCTGTAATTACTATGTGGTGAATTTGACATAAAATGTTACCTTACCCATCTTATTTTCCTGAGAAATACAGAAATCCTTTCATTTTCCAATTACAAATTTATAAACGTAAATTGCTATACGTTTTCCTCGATATGTCAATTACTCCATAAATAATGCAGCTAAGGGAAAGAAAATAATGATCATGAACTTTCACTAAATAAATAAAAAATCAGATATTCACCTTCATCAAAATATTCACCATTGTTTACTGTACCTACAGTCTGTTCTGTACAACTGGTTCCTCCAGCAAGTCAAAATACATTTCATCTCACAAGAGTTTTCCATAATTTCGTCAACAGTGTACGACAGATCGCTCTGTCTACAGTACAGACATGGTAGCAAACCCTACTGCCACTCTCAACACTGCCAGAGCACTTTAATTAGACTTGGAAAGACAGCGCTACCCCAACCATAATACTTAACAAACCACACTCGACGTCGATCGTACCAAGCACTTGTCCGGACTACGTTTGACAACTGCTCTTTTTATTATGCTATAGGTGCTCAAGTTTTGTTGGAAAACATATTTTTGAGCATATCTATATATAATGTACTTTATCTCATCAATACATACTTCATCATCTTTATCTTCTAACCCTAAAATATATCTCCATTTACAAAATATTTAGCATCGTAAATGGAATCGAACAACAACTCGCTAGGAACAAATGAGTAAAGGTTATCTTTCAGTGAATATTCTATCATTTAACTTTTATTAATAACATTACATAATCTCTGTTTAAGGTACTTTGTTTGTATATCCAATATCATTGCTTAGTATAGCAAATAAGTGTATGATACTATACATCAGACGGATTCAGCATCTCGCTATATTTAGTTTTTTTATATATAGGTAATTATCACATATATTTTATTGTACATTTAATGTGATAACGTCACCGGATTCCATGGAGTTGCGGAGCTACCTGATGTATTCTGTGATAGGTTTTGTCACACTTTATTAATGGATCGTGTATATATTACGCAATTCTATTTTGGTCAGTTTTCAGGAGTCGAGACCGACACTGAATTGTCTTGTCAAAGGAAACAACCCCTCACCCCACTAGAAATTTAAATGATATAACCTCAAGAAACTCTTCTCTTTATTGTAGTCAAGTGATTATGTATGCCAATTAGTCCTGTTTACACTGTTTATACTGTATGAGTCCTGAAACTTTGCAAGTTTACGAACGTCATATTAAATAATGCCGTAGACAAATTGATACGCGTTTTTTTAGGCATACCTTAAATGAGACTAAACAATAATGTTTTCGTTAACTAGACAACAACCATGTGAGTGTAGGCTGGGGATTGATGTGATAGCGTTTTTTTTTTTTTTGTAAAATTTTCTTTTTAGTTTCACCGGGATAACACATAGAGTATAATTACATGTGCTGGTTTCTATTATGGTCCTCATAATACATTAAGGGTAAGGAATAAAAGTTTAAAAATGTACGCTTGAACTAGAATCAAAGTAGGATGATTCCATAATTACTGTAGAATGATTAGGAAATTAGCGATGTTCAAGTGTATATTCCACTTCAGACTGTTAAATCCATAGGTACACGATGTTACAACAGCATAATGTGCCAGTTATCAATACTCTCACACTAAATCACACACACATAGCATATTTTTCTTCTGACTTGTAAGAAAACAAAAAGAAAAGTAAATACAAATTGTGTTGTCTTTCAAACTTGAATGAGGAAAAAGATACGATTAATAAATTCTGATGACCTAAACCATGTAAGCAACGTGTACAAACAGTTTTAAGGTGAAAAAAAAAATCTTGGCTTTATAGTTGGGATATTCGATACCAAGTCTGAAAAACTAAACCACCCTTTTCATAGTTCACTGTTGTGTCTCCACCAAGATTATTATGCTTTGGTCACCTTACTTGAGAAAAGACATAACCAGGAATAATGTAACGGGTGCCAATATGGTTCCCATTCTGAGAAACTAATCCTACGAGAGCCGTCTTAGAAAATACATTCGAACCTATCTTGGTGTTCATGCTAATCAGAGGTTTTGACATTCTTGATCAAAGCACCAGTTTAAGCTAAATCAGTCGAATTTCACGCCTCGTAGAAATGGATAACGCCCATGGGCAAATGATTCACTCTGAACGAGGCGATGTATATTTCATCCCTAACAGGTTTATATATATATATCTCAGTGGGGTACACAAAATCTAGTCAAGTTTAATGCCTCCAAGACCCAATTTCTTCCTATCTATCAAAAGCTCCTCACAACTCTCGTATCTCCTTTGACGGTTCTGTAATTCCACCTCTTAACTCAATGAACATAC
>JAYMFT010408496.1:0-18407 GCA_038088735.1 Panulirus argus | reverse complement strand
GTTCAGGGGGGAGACCATGACCCACTTCCTCGTGTACCCTCTCCCTGGGTCCTCTCTCCCTCTCTTTCACAGAGAGAGAGAGAGAGAGAGAGAGAGAGAGAGAGAGAGAGAGAGAGAGAGAGAGAGATTAAAAACTTCAAAGTTTTAAAACCATCTTGACGCTGACGGTGTGAACAGTTCTTCGCGAGATGGCAGGACAGAACAACCAGAGGCCATAACGTGATGTCAAAAAACTTGTTTAAAACAGGGATGAAAAAACGTAAAGAAGAACTTTTATACCATGAGTAGAGGACGAATGGAACAAACCGTGTTATAGCGAACGTGTGGCCAGCGTACGGAAGTAAGTTCGTGTGCACAAAGAGAAAGTTCCAAGAGATGGGAAGCTGACGCCCTTCAGTGCAAGACTGGATGGGCGTTCCGTGGAACACCCGTCTTGCGTGGCCTTTGCAGTGCAATACTGTCACCGGCAGTGAAAAATGAATTAGCTGTTTGAAAGAAACAAAAAATATACATCCGTATCAAGTTCCGTGGCCACTTGGGGAACTTTCCTCAAGTTCTGAGCTGGCCAAGTTCCAGATTAAAACTTCATAGACACAGGTCTATTACTAGGCTACTCGTTCCATACCGGGGAAACAACTGGATAGACTTTCGTAAGCATCTGACTTTACTAAGAGGTTTCAAGCAGTGACAGATGTCAAGTTGCTGGCTATAGTGTGACTCTTCTATCACGGACGCCCACCCCAGGCACGGACCTGTGACCACGGACGTTCTGACGGACGCACGCACGCATGGACAGAGCAATCTCGCTATATAGTTCCTTATTTGTACTGTACGTGGAGGGAGCCCTGCCTGTAGCCCCAGAAGACAAGTCGACTACATGATGCCTGGCGTCAGCAGCCGCTCCTTGTAACAAGGAACGTCCTCCGGCGTCACTACGGAACAACTGGCTGTAAAACACTAAACGCCACGAATAAGAGAATCGACTCGTACGTTAATGACGCGCGAGGTAATTAATAATGGGCAGTAGGAACAACAAGCAGGCAGGAGGGTAGACAGTGGTAAGGCCTTCCTCTACCCAACACGGAAGGAAATCGACGCTACAGGGTTGGGCTGGACGCCCTTACGAGAGTGGCACGTAACATGAGGAACTATTTTGCTCCGTGTTACACCATTCTCAGGGGGAAGGGAACGGTAATGGCCCCCTAAGTAATATTTTCATAACGACCCTCCGGTATGACGACCTGGGCTTTGGCTTTACCCCTTCAAGGCTCGGGTTATAAAAACAACACACGAACCATCACACCCAAGGGTCGTACCGCTGTGCTTCCAGGTCGTACCGTCGTGCTCACTGGGCTGTGCAGTCGTACTCGCGGGGCGAAGAGAGAGAGAAGGGGGTGCCGGAGGGGAAAATGCTGCAGGAAAAGACAGCGTGAGGGGGTAAGGGTGTGGCAGTGTGCAAAAGCATGATGGGGGGGGGGTGTTGCATCGTGAGGGGGTTTGGGTGCAGCAGGGTTATTGGGGGGGTGGGGGGCTTGGAGGCTGTAGCAGTGTAAGTGGGGAGGGGGTTGGAGCAGTGTACCCTCTCCCCGCCCGTCGTCACCTGTCGATACTGGTGTGTCTGCCCGTGACGCTTCCTCACACTCCCTCATGCCACCCACCCTCACTCTCACCCTAACCTCTCTCACGCCATCCACTCTCACCCTGCCTCTCACCCTACCATCCACTCTCACCCTAACCTCTCTCACGCCATCCACTCTCACCCTACCTCGCTCACAGAGAAACAGCATCATTAATCAAGCAGGGCGAGCGGTGGGCGCTACACTCCCCGGCTCTGCCTAATGGCAAAATCTCGTCCTGGGCAACGGTTCCTGGGTACACTCCCTACCGAGGAGCGCGTGTGAGCAGTCTAGTGGCAGTCTCTCTCTCTCTCTCTCTCTCTCTCTCTCTCTCTCAGGCAGGAGGATACGGGATGTGTACGGCAGGAGCGTCCTAGGAGACATGGGCCCTTCGAGGAGGACTGCATCACATAATACATTACAGAAAAGACAAATGGTACTTTCTTGTCCGACGGACCTCAAAGTTTCCTTACGAACTTTAGGGGAAAAAATGTCGAGGTTCGATGGATGTTTTCTCTCATCTGTCGCTGATACTTTGAGGGGGGAGAAGGAGAGGGGGGTGAGGTGCGTGGAGAGAACTTGTGACACCGTGAGGATTCGGTGTGGGAGGACGGTGCTCCCGGGTGCTGATCACCACAGACACGCCTCGAACTGTTGTTGTGGTATGCGTATGTTGTGCAAGGGTTGAGTGTGGATGTTGTGGTGGGGGGGGGGGTGTTGTACTAGGGGTGTGCATGTCGTGGTATCGCACTAGAATCACGTGAGCCTGGTTACACGTAGAGATCCAAGGCCTCAAATTTGCCCATTATTGATGAAGTAGGAAAGTCCATAGTATAAAGCCAAAAAGAAAAAAAATATTAATAGTATAGAGAGGCGGGTGAATGAAGATATATGGTAAACGCGATCGTCATAAACAAATATAAAAAAAAAAGTTGTACGACGGAGAAATGTTCATGAGGTGTGGCCCGACAAGTGTAACACTCCCTCCCTGTACAGTACAAATGGGCAATTACACACACACACACAAAGCCATCATGGCCGACGCTCAGGGAACATTTGGTTGGAAGAGGAGACAATGTGACCCCAGCCGATCCCATTACTGTACACACGTGCTTCACCCAACAGGGGGGGGTCGCACCTGAGGCGAGCTGAAGTGCAGCGAGTTACTCGTCTGAACATCCTCAAAATGGGTCGTCGCGTTACAGAGGTTACTATGGGCTGTCCTCGTATGTCACACGTCTCGCGTGTCTACTGTAGGGGGACACTGGGGGGCTATGTACACATACACAGCTCCCCCATTGCCTACCCCCGAGGATATGAGACTGTGGAGAGCCTCCCCCAGGACTTTTTTTTTTTCTGGACCAGAAAGATCCTTCATCTTGGCCTTCTGACCTGGAAGAGACCACCTCCCCAGACCATATGACCCAGCTGAACCTACT
This sequence comes from Panulirus argus, assembly GCA_038088735.1. Lineage (NCBI taxonomy): Eukaryota > Metazoa > Arthropoda > Malacostraca > Decapoda > Palinuridae > Panulirus > Panulirus argus. The sequence continues at coordinate 15,352 of JAYMFT010408496.1, read as the reverse complement.
CCCCAGCCTACTCACATCCAGAGAAATCCACCCCCCAGGCTGTGGGGCATGATTGAATCCCCTCCCAAGGCCATCTGACCTGGTTGAATCCCCTGTCAAGGCTTTGTGACCTGGGTGAATCCCCTCCCCACCCTAAACAACCCTGCAGAAGCGTCCGTAAACGATCTGACCTTAAGACAAATTACTTTCTCCCTTGACCCCAGTCTACAAATGACGTGGTAAGCCTCCTATCCTCTCCCCTCCCCCAGCAGGGACCTGCCCCCCACCCCACCCCCCAGTAGGCAGGTCGTGGCGGCCAGCACAAGACTCGCCTGACGAAGGACCCACCTGTGTCTCCCCAGATCAATACGTCACACACACACTCTCTCTCTCTCCCTACTCCCGGCCCGCCACCTTTGCCTTACGCTCCCCGCGCGACATCACTCCCCCCCCCCCCTTCCCAACAACTTCCCTCCTCGACAGCCTATAGCGCCCAGATGGTGGCAAATGTTTAGGAAGACTGGGGAGGGGGGTGACTGGTGGCAGAGAAGAGAAGGGAGAGAGACAACCTGGCGCAAAAACAGGTGGAAGTGGTTCAGAGTCAAGTGAGAGAGAGAGAGAGAGAGAGAGAGAGAGAGAGAGAGAGAGAGAGAGAGAGGAGGGAGAGTGAGAGTGGTGTGTGGCAGGTGTAACACATGCCGGCTGGCGGTGTGAGGTGTGCCACAGGTGGCCTGGCCGGGAGGGGGAGGGTGGTTAGGAATGGAGGAGCTAGCTAGCTATACACCGGTCCCAGGGTGTCGGCAGACCTATAGAGAGAGAGAGTCAGGGCAGTGGCGATGCGCGCCAGCGATCCATAACCGCTGGCTACCGACGGCGTAAGACGTATCCTTAACAGCTGTCCGGGTTCGCATCCCGACGGCGGACGCTCGGGTGAAGAGGGACCTGCCACACGACTCTCGCCCCAGACCAATCCAACGCAGCCGAAGGACGATGGGGGGGACACCTCTCCCTCTCTCCTGCCGCAGTGAAGACCTCTGTCAGGCGTGCACCCACCCGCGCCCCCTCAAGCCGGAGCCTTTAACCTACCATCATAAAACCCTTGGGTACGAACACCACCACCCCTCCCCGTTACCTCAGTCAACCAACGGGGTGATAACACGGGAGGAGGGGGAGGGAGGGGTGTTGGGCCGGTGTGATGACGGGGAGGAGAGAGAAGAGGAGAGGAGGAGGAGAATGAGAGCATGACGGGGCCAGGCCCGGATCCGCCTCACACTACTACACCTCCATCACGAACCATCTCCAACATCCCCCAACACCTCCTCCTCTTCCACCACCACCACTACTACGTACAACACCAACTAACGCACAGGTCAGGGCAGCATCACCCCCACCAGAAATGAAACCCCGCCTAGCAACACATCAGCCAACTGGGGACAATATGGCACATCACCAACAACCAGCCGCGGCAGATCACCACCACACAAACAGCAACACCAATGCATTTGCACCCAACACCACCACAGTACCACCAGCCTACACTGCTAACACGAAAGACGGAAATCCCGCTATATATATTGTCAATCATAACCCCCCAAAGCAGATACAGCATCGTCCTCTCTCTCTCTCTCTCTCCCCAGCAGATGTTTTCCCGCAACGCCAAACCACGTTCTCTCTCTCTCTCTCTCTCTCCTACAACGCGGGAACACAGGCCCTCGGGAGCGTGGGGTTCCGGAAGCGGTGTGGCGGGTGATTACCGAGAGGCCCCCATTACCTCCGCCGACCAACACCTGCGCGTCTGCGCACGCACGTCCCGCGATGACTCCCACGACCCCTGCCACGGGAGGGCAACGCTAGCCGTGGTGGGAGAGGAGGAGGAGGAGGAAGAGGAGGCTGGGTATGGAAGGGGGAGAGACTGGCCATGGAACAGGAGGCTGGCCAGGAGAGACTGCGGTAGTTAACCAAGAGGAGGAGAGAACGTTTTGCAACGTACGGGAATGACAGATAATGACGTGCTCTCAGCGATAGATGGCACGAGAGTAGATAAAACGGCAGACCCAGATAGGGTTTTATCCGAGGGCGCCGAAGGAGGCGGGAAATGAGACTACTTAAACCCTTCGCTGCTCTTACAAACGAGCGAGCCACTTGCTCAAACGGGAAGGGTTTCTGGGGGAAAGGAAATTTTGTCAGCGTTACACATATAATCAGAGAAAGTTAATAAATAACTATATCCAGGAATTATCGTTCCAATAGTTTGAAGTGCGTGGTTGATAAACTAATGGTTACCATCATTTGGGAGATGATAAGATTAGCAAACCCTTTAGAAGACAACCGCTTAACAAAAAATTCTCAGCGTAGTTTTCGACGAAATTGCTCGTGTCACGTCTGACAGATCGGCCTGACCTAAGACGCAATCAACATGTACGTTGAAAGTAAAGCAGACGGTGTCATTTACTTAGACGGTCAAAAAGTTTCTTATAAGACGAAGATCTCGAGCCAACGAAGGACAGATCCGCGTGATGTCAACGCTCGTACTAAGGCATACAGCCTCTTGGGTTGACCAACTACATCGAATGAGGCGAAGTCCTTTTTCTTCCAGAGCACCAACGTACAAGTTTCTGTTATCCTCCACTATCATAAACTGCCTCGTTCTGACTCAGCGGTCTGTCGCTGTCTGGATTCGGTCGTAGGTGTGCGTCACCCGCTCCCGCCAACACGTAGTTCCCCGCGCGGGGGGAGGCAACGTTCACTACAACAACTACGTGAACCAATGAATACCGGAGTGTGTAAACCACTACGGAGGCCTCTGACTGTGCCACAAACAGTGGTGTGGCGAGAGGTTGGGGGAGGGGGGAAGGGGGGTACCAAGTGTACATGAGTCACTTGATATAACATTACGTAAACAAATGTAGTTCCTGGAAGACACCCAAACACGCACACACACACACCTGCGTACCAACACGACCTAACACCACTCTGCCAACACCAACCACCACACCATCTACATCACACTGCACTGTCAACACTGACACAATCATCATGGGAGACGGACCCAACACCATATGTGTATGTTGTCCGCACAAAGCTCCTTTGGCTGGTAAACACACTTGTAAACACACTATGAGGAACATACAAATACCACAAATGACACCGGGTACACAAATGTGTGGGGGCGGGTTACACACGTGTGTGGGGGCGGGTTACACACGTGTGTGGGGCTGTGGGGGAGGGTCTGGGGTACCTGTACCCGGCCGGGGGCACTTGAGAGAACCGGGTAGTGAAGTGGGGGGGCGGCGAGTGCCGGGTGAGGTTGAGCGCCTAGAAGAACAGGTACACAGACGGTGAGGAGCACGACGCCGGTACGACCCCGAAGCGTAAGCACGAAGGAACGACTCAAGCACGACGATACGACCCTGAAGCGTAAGCACGACGGTACGACTCAAGTTCAGCACGACGGTTCGACCCTCACGTTAAGCACGACTGTACCCGGCCTTGTGACTGACTGCACACGATTCTTAGCTAACCGACTAGCACGGTGATTGGCTACCAGGTAAGACTAGTGGCCTCGTAACTGGCTACCTGATATCACTAGTGGCCTGACTGACTAGTTGATACGACTAGTGACAGTGATCAGCAGCACGTGGAGAGAGTGCGAGCAACATGCAAATGAAGGCAAATATGCTGCCAGGCGACCTACACCGAGAAACGCAACTTCAACCAACTTCAGCAACACATAGGGACGCAACACTTTATGATCAAACACACAGAAAGAACATATCCCGAAACCGATGTATATAAAATGTATATGGTAATTTGTATACATATTCCCTGAAATTCTCGCTATCATAACTCAAATGTTCAACACTATCGATAACACTCGCAAATGAAAAAAAAAAAAAGGTATTAAAGATCCCTGAATTTTAAATTTATCAATGTCTCAATCTAACCATAACCACATGAATTAGGAAGAGCCTCGGGGTATACTGAGTTCATTCAGTCGACAATATGGTCATCGAACGAGCAATCGATGAAGGGATCGATTTCTCTGGTAAATAAGCTGGCCAACAGATAATTACGTTATGAAACGCTGTTCTCCCACAACGGTAAATAAGCTAGCCAACAGAGGAGCGCTGTAAACACTGTTTGAACTCACCCGACGCGGTAGACAAATCCCAATTGGGTCTCCGTTACACAAGAGTATCTTCTAAGGGCGGAGGCGCCACAAAAACACGTACAGGGGAGATCCACCATACGTTTCACCTTTAGGAATGAACACGAGGAAGTCGGACACGTAACTATATATCTCTCCAACTGGCTGACCTGAGAAACAAGGAGTGACTGACCTGAGGAAAGTGGAATGGTCGACACACAGGGGGAAGGTCAGGTGCAAACTGACCAGCGCCTCGACCTGACAACGGGCATCAGGTCGCCCACTGTACAGCTTTCGAGGCTTTCTTTATCGTATTAAAATTTTATACGTCATTATTATGTAATCTACACCTACCGTCATTTAGAGCCATAGTGGTAGCTTTAGTGAGGATTCTATAACAAACTTTTCCCGTACGTGAAAATACAAGGATATGAAAATATAGAGAACTTCCTGTTTGTCATGATGTATATCTTAAAATCATAGAACTTTGTATGATGAACAACAAATTGATTCATGTCGTGTTGAAGGAATATCCTAACTTCCTTAGGCTTTAGTAAGCCCTTTTCTTATATCTATGTGCACTCGCGACGCTTGTCAGAAGATGCTTCTGGCATTATTGTACAGGGGTACCTAGTGACAGCACTAGGATCCCGATTCCTCTATATCAAGGAATAAAGTATTGACACTGAAGCTGAACGACAAATCAACTAGGAAGAGTAAAGATTTGTATACTCTCCCGTGTCACTCAACAGAAAGCTTGTTGTCCAATACTCTCTTATCAAAGTAAGCAGTATTATGAAGCTGAATGAGGGTATGTATAAAATTTGATAATGTTTTCAATAAATGTTTCTTACGCTAATACCAGAAAGCCTCTCTTAAGTAGCATAGTGACACACCCTATGTCCCAAGCCGGGCAGAGACACAAGGGTCAAACACACCCAACCTTAGTAACCCTTTCGGGTCAACTACTCCAAACTTCCTCAGGTCAACAATTCTAAGCCCGTCAGCTGGGCTAATTCTCAAGTTCTGTGCATATTCTCTCTTGTTCGCCCTTGAAGTACAGTCGAAAGCTTGGAGATTCCATAATTTTTCTAAGCTAGGCTACTCATACAATTGTTTCCCTCGTGTACGGGAAGTGATACACGTACCTTTAAATGAACCATTTTCTGTCCCTCCAAACACTGATTCATAATAACTTTCTATACATAACCCCATTGCAATACAACTGCCGTCTACAGACGCATACACACAAGGCTGAATTTCAAAGTGAATAAACGTAAAGTAACGAGGATGAGACGCCGTCAGAAAAGACCACAAATATGCATATAATCCAACACGATAAAATGCTGCAGGAATCAAAATATGAGAGAGACTTGGTATTTGAAATCATCCCACACACAGACAACAAAAAAGGAAACAAACTCCTTCGTATCATATATTTGATCAGCATTCAAGTATAAGGAAATATTTAAAAAAGCTGGTCACATCCTAAGTAAGACCAAAATCAGAATGCGCCTCTCTGCTTTGGTCAATGCACCTAAAAGCACAAGGAGCTACGTGGTGCTCCATGGAAAGGAAAAAAAAGAGGGCTGTAACTCTATCACAGATTCTGAACCAGAAGGGTGAAGTCAGCAGATAACAGATCCTCGAGGGATGTAGGGACCGAACAACAAGAGGACAGACCATGAAATCAAGCAAAATTATCTTTTTTCAAAGTAAACAAAAAAGTACTTTAACAGTATAAGACTGGTGGACGAATGGGGTAAGTTGAAGGAGGACTTCCTTAGTGCAAAGAGGATACAGAAGTTTCAAAGTCTGTACGGAGAATGTCCGAGAGACGCCCCCCCCCCCTCTCGTAAATGCAGAACGCCCTCCCAGTACATAACAGCAGAGATAGGAAATTATGGGTAGGTAATTCATTACCTACACGGCAAGACGAGAATGGGATGGCCCTCCCAGTACATAACAGCAGAGATAGGAAATGATGGGTAGGTAATTCATTACCCACACGGCAAGACGAGAATGGGATGGAGGAGAGACAGGGTATAAGGAGAGGCCCAGCCACAGGTTACACAAAGTTTAGGAAGGAGACGTGAGGAGGAGGAGGCAGTCCTACGGACCTGGAGGAGGGAAGGAAGAGTACACATGAGGAGGGAGGAGAGAGAGAGAGGAAGGAAGGAGGGAAGTGAGAGATGGGAGAGAGAGAGAGAGTCATGGTCTGGTGAGCAGGGTACACAGGCGACCTGCCTACCCTCACACCTGCCTCACGCCCTGGTTCTTCAACACCACCACCACAGTCCCAATCTTCTCCAACAGCAGGAGGAACCAGACGCCAGACACACACAGCAACTAAAACACGACCCCAGGCCAAGCCACACCAGTACCGTCTGGACAACACTCCCGGCCCAACATACAGCGCAACACAATATGCAACATTATCACAGGTGGAGAAAAATACGCATGTAAAATCGTATTCAACACAGGAAGTGTTGTCGCAACACCTGTCCTCATGGACCTTCCGCCGTGAAATACTTTAATCAGGGTCGAGAATATTTCATCATAATAACAGAAGAATGGTATAAAAAATATACTCAGACCAGCCCTTGACGGTACAGAGTACCACTGTTGGGACAGGTACAAGGTGTGGTACTGGTGACAACGTACCGTTAATGGTGCAGGTACAAGGTGTGGTACTGGTGACAACGTACCGTTAATGGTGCAGGTACAGGGTATGGTACTGGTGACAGCGTACCGTTAATGGTGCAGGTACTGGTGACTGTGTACCGTTAACGGTGATGGTACAGGGTGCGTAGCGTTAATGGTGCCTTGCGCTTGATTGGATGGGAGGCAAAATGTAGCGATTTGCTCCACGTTTAACACTCTTAACGTTGGAACACAATCATGAAGAAGCGTGGAAGTTAGAGGGACGAGTTCGTAAAAGGTCTACATTCAAGACGGACACCAGCAGTGAGGGAACCAGCCAGCAGCTGACGGGGGCCAGGTCTGGCGGGCCATAACTTACGGAACGTCATCCCAGACCCTCGGAATTCGGGAGGAGAGAGAGAGCCGAGCTGCAGGAAGAATAACTCAGAAGTTCAACCGACGAGGTGGGAATGCGACGCACTTCACCGGTGTGAGTACACACAAACACACTTTCGTCCACGACACACCCTAATCCCAACCCCTGTTGAGCTAATCCCCTTCAACATACCGGAGAGGAACCAGCGCCCTCCCCTGCAGGACAAACCCCCCTCATGCCGCCCACTAGTCTTACATCCGGGCTAACGGACAACACAAAGTCGTCATACTGCTTATTAAAGTCGTCTTTTTTTTTCATCTAATGCCACACGAACGGTTCTGTCTTTTCTCTCTTTCTAAATCGTTAAATCTTTGACTCTTAATAGCTTAATAAGACAGGGCTACTGGGCCACAGAGAGAGGGCGCCCGTGTGTGTGTTTGTGAGATTCCTTGGGGGACCCAAGCAGATGCTTATGGGGTCCTGGTTGTGTTGGCACGCGCAGTGTGGTGTGCGTTGCCAAATATGTCCTCTCTGACAACAGCAGAGTGCCACCATCGCACATCACAGTCACCATGATGTTCATTAATGACGCGACGGGTAACCATGACGAAAAAAAATGTCACTATCACCATCACAATACCAACTTTCTTTCTACATCTCTCTCCATCACCATCACCACCACCAACTTTCTCCAGCCGCTCTACATCTCTCTCCATCACCATCACCAACATCACCACCAACTTTCTCCAGCCGCCACACACGTGTGTTACCGCCCCACCACTGGGCCTCCAGAGGCCGCCTCCCTCCCACAGGTACAGATGCTCCAATTTAGAGCTTAATGAAACACACACACACACACACACACTTTAAAGTGAAACGTTCCCTTTTGCCATTATGGCTTAGCCACAATGTCGGGCCTGCGTGATACGGACCGTTCGTTGGTACAATGAGAATAAATACATTAATGACCTCTCGATTTGACCAATAGGCACTGATATATATATATATATATATATATATATATATATATATATATATATATATATATATATATAGAGAGAGAGAGAGAGAGAGAGAGAGAGAGAGAGAGAGCAGCAAGAGCCAGGCTGGAGTAATGGCGGACGCGTGCCCCTCACTGTAAACACCAAGAGGAGACAACACAGGACGTGCCCCCAGGAGAGCCCCCAACCCCTGTGGGACGGGGGTGATAGTGGTAGTGGTGGGCGATACAAGATGTTACTGTGGTTTGGTGCGCTTCCTGTGCCGATGCCAATTGCCTGAAACAACCGTGTGTGATTAGTCTTTATGTTACGGAAAGAAAGTCTTCTAACAGACTTGTCCGGTCTCTTAACATTGTAAATATGTGTCATTGTCTTTACTCTTATGCATATATGAACACCACCAGCTTAAGCCAGGGGTCCTGTTTTAAATGTCTATTCATACTGTAAAAAGAGGCAAGTTTTAGACTAACGGGGACTCCAGTTATTGAACATTCTTTGCTAAAGTACATTTTAAATTTCTGTATGCTATCAGCATTAACATTGGCAGCGTGTGTGTGTGGTAAGGGAGGAGGGTCGCCCTAGTGCCTCCAGTTAAGAAGCTTACTTATATTCCTGTTTTTATATAAACTCAGGCCATGACGGCAAGAGGACGTGAACAAATCCAACAGCAGACGAAACACGCCTCTTCCCTTTTACAACCATCGTCTTCACACCTAAACCAATGCTCTATATCGATCCTATCAAAAGATATTCATTACAACACATCCATTAAAAGAACTAAAGGCCTTTATGGATGATAATACCACCCCTGGGGGCTTAGAGAGAGAGAACGGACATTACCAACAACTTGGCTTGTATCGAGGTGGCATCACTGTGACCCGTCGAGCGCCCCTCGCTGATGCCAACCCCAAACAAACCCCCCAGATATTTCCAATAAACCTTTGACGAAAAAGAATCGACAAACAGCATTAAATAAGACGACACTGAAGCCATAATATCCATGGGGATATAAGGCCGGGAAATATGGACGAGGTTTGCGGATAATGCAATAAACAAACCGGAATACACAGGAAGGAATGAGGCGACCTTGGCAAGTGACCTGTTGCCAGATGTCGCCAAGCGGCACAACCATCTGCCACAACCCCCCCCCCCCACAAACCCCCCCAAGAGACGTCTTGGTGTCTTCCTTACAACTGACGGACGTACGACAGGTTAATTATATAACTCACACTGACTTACTACGGCTCCATCACACGCATATTTGAATAATGTATCTACACACGTACTTACACGGCCACATACGTGCAAGAGATTTTCTTTTTTTATCAACGTACGAAATTAATTTAATTTTTCTATTTAGCATGCGCCATATTCATTTATCGTAGCTTCCATTCAGTAAAGTAATTTTAAAGGTAAACTGTACTTCTAAACATATTAATGTTAAATCTACTTGTTTAACAACTATCCTCCCTCATATTTCACTCGTAATACTGAGACAAGGGTCTGTAAACCATGATTATACTCGTGACCCACACCGGGTAAATCCAGAGGCATACTCATGGGACCCGTTGGTATGATTTTGTGGAATATGAGAAAGAAAAATCATAAAGCGTTAAAATATAATAGCTATTCAGCGCTGTAGCGATACAACAAATATCTAACCGCGTAAAACACAACAATGGGTGAACCCATACAAAGCTGCTCATAGCAAAAATGTAAACTTAACGGTAAACTCCAAAAACACGTAAGTTGTATATACAAACATTATAATTATGACACCAACTCTCAAATGGTATAGGCAAATGCACAGTAATCTGCACATACAATACTAACTGACATACAATACCTCATCATCAATTAGAGTTAACGGTAAGTGGTTTACTACATAAGCCATCTACGACACTCCATAAAGAGAACATGTTAAACATAAGAGAACAACACACACTAGCGGTATACAAGGATACACAGCAAACAATATCAAACGAAACACGTATTGAAAATTCGCCTCTGCCGGGTAAACAAAATCAGGGCACAGTAATTTATCAAACTGTGTGTAGTACACCCAAGGAGACACCCCCCAGACATTACTACCCATCCACTGAGAGCCCCAGACATTACTACCCATCCACAGAGACCCCCAGAAATTACTAACCACACATACACGCAAACCAAACACACGGACCTCCTTACACCCGACGGTAAAACAACAATACACAGAGTTGTTCTTTATTACCTAGAGAGGCCCGGTAGGGTGAGGGGTTACTACCACTGAGAGCGGGGGGGGGGGGGTTTACTCTAGCCCCGGAGACGGGGGGATGGGGGTAGTATCACCAGCGGCGCGCCAGTATAAACAAACCCGGATCCATACGCGAGGTTTTTTAAAGGGACTTTGGTGGTATGCTGGCCCGCCCCTCTCGCGCATAAGCTCAAGAAGGCCAACTCAATGGCTTATCAAAATGCCTTTAAAAAAAATACCTTATTAACCCGGAGACAAAAGATTAAATGGCCGGACGGTAAACGGGTTTAAAATAAAAATGGATTTTCGAAAGGGGTTAATAAACTGGTTTGGAAGGGGACTCCTGCGTTGCTAATAATGCCCGGGTGGTGGTGGTGGTGGCGGCGGATGGCCCGGGGAGAACTGTTGGAGGGAGTGGTGGAGGAGTGATGGAGAATCAGCAGGTGGAGGTGAAGGCTTTGCAGACACAGGAAGTTGCCCACCCATGCTAACCGCTATCATTTGCCTCACATGCACTACTTCCCTTTATATCTGTATTCTCGTATTTCCCCCCTTAATCTTTCCCCTTTATGGCCATCCAGCCCTTAGACTAGCGTCCTCCCTCCTCCCTCCCCCTAACCGCCAGAGGTTAAGAGGTTACCAGCTGGAGGTCATCTTGCTGCACTTCCGGGGACAAGAGATGAGGAGGCACAGTGTATGTGGCGTTAGTTCCAGTGTCGGGTAGCCTGACCCTCCTCCCCTCCCAACTCCCTCTCTCAGGGCTACTAAACTGTTCCTCCCAGGGCTACTGAACTGCCCCTCCAAGGGCAACTGAACCGCTAGTCCCAGGGCTACTGAACTGCCCCTCCCGCGGCTACTGAACTGCTCCTCCCAGGGCTACTGAACTGCTCCTCCTAGGGCTACTAAACTGCCAGTCCCAGGGCTACTGAACTGCCCCTTCCAGGCCTACTGAACTGCCCCTTTCCAAGGCTACTGAACTGCTCCTCCCAGGGCTATTGAACTGCTCCTCCCAGGACTACTGAACTGCTCCTCCCAGGGCTACTAAACTGCCCCTCCCAGGGCTACTGAACTGTCCCTTCTAGGGCAAGTGAAATGGACCTCATATCAACATAAAGCGCCTCCCTTTCTCGGGCGTACAGAGAGTGAAACTGTTTATCATAGTGCGTAAGAACCAATAAGACTACCTCATCAAACCTTACAGATAAACACACGCGCCTCCTCTTCCTAATGCCCGATCAATTAATCACCTGACCTACTATTTGGCGTCCATCACACCTGCCAGGGAGGGAGAGACGTGCAGGTATGTCGCAGGTGTGTGTGTGTGAGAGGGGGGGGGGCATGTCATGACAGGTGTGGTGACACACCATGACTGCTGTGGCCCAGGTGCGTACGCGGAGGATGGCAGGCGAGTGATATGAGAGGTTCACACGGAATAAAAATGACGAAAAAATAGTCATAAATAAATGGGTAAGATCAGTTGGTGTACATTTAGGGGGACAAGGGGGGGGGGAGATGACGGATGTACAACATGTACTGAATTGGAGCAGCTTTCTCCCCGCTCCCCTCCCCAGGTGGGAGGGAATCGGGGAGGAGGGCAGGTACACCGTCACTTCCCACCAGGATAGTACCGTAATGTACATCTTGGAGACAGAGAGGGGTGTACATTGTACATACAGGATGATGAGGGAAGGGGGGAGGGGGTTTATCATAAGGCTGTATAGAGGGAGGGGTTAAGAGTGTCCTATGAGGTGGTGATGACAGAGAGGGGCCTTGTGGAAGACTGGGGAGGGGGAGAGAGAGTGTGGTGCTTATAGCGGTGGTGAGGGCAGCAGGACCCATGTTAAGTCGGAGTGCGTGTGTGGTACAGGAAACATCCTCCACACCTGGGAACCCCCGCCTGACCCCAAGCACACAGCCACACCACACACGATACCACCACAGTCATCATCATGTGTGGCGCTGTGGCACGGGTGGGGGGTGGGGGGTGGGGGGCTATACAGCCCTCCGCCTCAATTCTCTGGTGACTGTCAAGGAGATAAATTTGTCAATGTCACTAACCGTTAAGTTAACGTCAACCTTTCATGTTAATGAATACGTGAGGAGGGTGGCATATATCAACACGTGCGTGTGCGCGCGCGCGCGCGCGCGTGTGTGTGTGTGTGTGTGTGTGTGTGTGTGTGTGTCTGTCTGTCTGTGTGTTGGGCTTCCTGGTTCGCCACGACACCAGCAGGGATCCGGAATGGTACTAATCACCCCGATACACCCCCCCCCTCTCTACTCCACGACTCCCTGAGCTGGTCGTGCGCACCGCTGGGGTAGGGGGGCGGGGCACCATATCCAACCCCCCCCCCCCATCCCCCGGTAGTAATGATAAATAAAGATCTCATTTTCCTGACAAGTACGAGACTATGCGTCACGGGGCCTCCATGTCAAACCCATCCTCCTCCGCTGATCACCTGACACAGCCCCGTTCCCTATGCAGGTGAGGGCGCGTCATGCCTTGTACCTGGCACTACAATCAAAAGTCAATCACACTGCTCAATAGGAAAAAAAAGAAAAGAAATACTACCAGCAGAATTAAAGAAAAAAAATCAAATGTACAGAAAAAAAAAAAAGCAGATCCATGGCAGGTCGCCATACAGAACAAGCCCCATGGTATACCAGGTTGCCACAGGCAGATCACGGCAAGAGGTTGCCATAGTATAGTCGCGGAGGGGTGGGGTGGTGGTGCCCCCCCCCCTCCCCCTCCAATGGCGTGGTGTGGGAGTAAGTTGGGACGAGAGGAGGATGCGGAACAGGTCCCCCCCACCCCGCACCCCGGGTGGGAGGAGGGGGTTGGGGGGCAGGAACCAGTTCCCTAACAATGGTAATAATCCACGACTGTCCGGGACCAGACACCCCCCCCCCCCCACCGCTTCCCCTCCACCCCATTGTGGGAGCTTCTCTCCCCCCCCCCCCACACACACACATACACACCTCTATCATGACAGATCTTCGGCACAGTCTAAATACCTCTGAATATCTCTCATGTCACAGTTATTAACCACCACACATCTCTACCACAATCCCTAAAGATAACCATCTCATCACACATTTCTACCACACTCCCTTAACGATGAACACGTCTCCGCACATCCCCACCATCTTCACAGAGAATCTCAAGACGTCATTTTGAGCAGTAGGTAACTAATGAGAAAATTGACACAAGATGGTTTCTTGATATCTCTCCCCCCTCTCCCATTTTCTCTGCCTCATAGAAAACGATGGAGACAAGGTTTCTGAGGGTCTCTAGACCACAGGCATGGTATATCCTATAAAGACGGTATCAAATACCTACACAGTACGTTAAGCTTTACGTAAAATATTTCTTTATTAATTCATTAACTGGTACAGTTGCTATTTATGTCTTTAATATCATTAAGATTTTCAGATCCCTTATCATCTTGTTACGTCCAGAAGGTTTTAATGCCGTATTACAGTCCTGTGTGACGCATATCACGTCAGATACACAGACTATTAATGTCGCATATCACGTCAGATACACAGACTATTAATGTCGCCACACGGGAGGTGTTGGTAGGTGGTTGGGGTGGGGGTAGGGATTGGGTGGTTGGTGTGGGGAGTAGGGGGTGTAGTGTGTGCATGTGCAAGAGCTGGTATGATGACATCCAGGAGCGGGGGTGGGGGTGGGGGGGTGTTACCTCGTGTTGGTAGGGGGAGGGGAGGGTGAAGGGGGGTTCAACACAAACACTCCCCCCCCCTCCAGGCTAAACATCATCATCACACCCACTCCCACTCTATCTCACTGGCTGTGCAAACTCTCTCTCTCTCTCTCTCTCTCTCTCTCTCTCTCTCTCTCTCTCTGTTTTCTCCTACCACATGAATCATAGCAAACTGTCACCGTAAGGGAACTCGTAGGTAAGGCAAGGAAAGGCAAGTTAAGGCAAGGTAAGATAAGGCAAGGCAAGGTAAGGCCAATAGTAACATACAGTTCTGCCTCACTAACCCAAGGCGGTGGAGAGGGGTGGCAGGCCACACCCATCTCAGGTTCCTCCAAACACCACAGGTACTAACACCAGCTTCCCCCTTCCTCCCCTCCCCCAGCACCAGATGCCATGGCAGAAACCCTCCCCTCCCCCCTCAATGCGGCAAGCAACGGGAAGATAAACGACGAAAAAAATGAAAAAGCCGTACAATCGAAGCTCATGGGAAAATGATGTAAAATGGTTTACAACGGTTTGAAAACGAATGTAAATTATTTACAAAGGCCGGAGAACAGAGGTAAAATGATTTTCAGTCGTAAACGCGAACGCCAAAAAAATATTTACAGCAGCTAGAAAACGGATGTAAACGATTCTAACTGCCGAACGCGGATGCAAAATTATTTACAGTTCCTGAAAAAATGTACGCAAACATGATTTACAATGGTCGAAAAAAAAAAAACTACATCAAAATATTTTCTCCTGCAGCAGAGAAACGGACGTCGTACGACAAAATGACAAAGAAAATGTTGGACGTACGACATTCCAACAGCCGCAGAGTAAAGACGTTTCGCCACGGCTGCGGGCGAGCTATTACGACCCCCCCCCCCTTTCCCTCCCTCTAAGGTAAACCAAGCACCTGTGGTTTACACGTACGTACGTGACGCTGGGCCGGAGGAGACCCGAAAGGGGTTTTCCATGCGGGGGATCAGGCCGCAGCCGAGACCGCAAGCAAGAGACGAGACATTACGGTACCTGTTGACTGAATACTGAACACTTACATACACTACGTATATATGTATATATATATATGTGTGTGTGTGTGTGTGTGTGTGTGTGTGTGTGTTTAAAAGCAATATCGTTTTATTTCACCGTTGCCGTTGCCTCAGAGTTGTGCTTTGGGGTCAGCTTCTGCAGCTGTGTGTGTGTGTGTGTGTGTGTGTGTGTGTGAGAGAGAGAGAGAGAGAGAGAGAGAGAGAGAGAGAGAGA